>VXBP01006859.1:221808-277830 GCA_013400115.1 Rhinopomastus cyanomelas
CTCCAGAGAAGGAGACTCCATAACCCTCCTTGGACAGCCTATTCCAGTGCTCCAACAGCCTCACTGTGAAGAAGTTTCTTCTGATATTGATGTGGAACCTCCTATGTTCCAGCTTACACCCATTGCCCCTCGTCCTATCACTAGATGACATTGAGATAAGCCTAGCTCCATGGTCATGATTCACCTCCTTCCTTCCCTAAAAATGAGAGGAGAATGAAAATAAGCATCAAATTCTTTGCTTAGGAGGAGTTTTAATAAATCCCATTAAAAGAAAATGTCCTTGTAAGCTTCTAAAAAAGTTAATCCCAGCCTACAGTCGTGACACAGCCAGTGAAGTGCTCGTACATCAGACCAAGAGTCTGTGAACAGCATCCTGTGTCTGCACGGCATTGCCCCGTGACACAACACGCACTGTGTCTGCACTTGTGAGACAGGCTTCATGTGGAGCAGCCAGTTTGTGGTCCCCAGCTGCAGGGCTATTAATCCAAGTCCTTGTTGTGCCCTGCCCTTCAGAGCCCACATAAAATGAAGCAAATCTTTCCACAAAACTAAAGTACTGAAAGCAGAGCTTTTCCCCGTGCTCGGTGTGAAGTTGTGAAGTGGCAAAGAGTGTGCAGATTCAGGATCTAGAGCCTGTCAGAAAGACAGCTCTTCAGAAAGCTCAGTCCTAGTGAGAGTTGGCAGAGGGGTGACAATTCCAGCCCCTGAGAACGCGTGACATTTCGACATTTGTTTTCACTCCACGGTGAATCCGAAGCCAAACTTTGAGAATATTTTCGTGAAATGAAACTGTATCAAAATGTCCATTTTTGGCTCGGAAAATGTCAGGGTTTTGGTCGGAGTTCTTTCGTGTCAAAATGACTACAGCAGCCTGGACCTCAGATTTTCCCTGTTTGAAGAAAGCTTCAATGATTTTTCTTTTTGAGTTGATCTGTAAAATGTTTTCTACTGAACCAGGCAAATTACCCTGGAAGAAAATGCAGTTAATAATGAATAATAATGCCAAACGACAGAAAGGAAGATGACTCCTCTTAGAGGAACTGGGAAAAGGCAATTTCAGCCTGAATTTAATTTCCTGTGGCCAGTCCTGTCCTGTTTTACCTGGACATCCCTGCACTAGTTGCCTGCCTGCGTAGTATTGGATTTGTCCTCATTGCCAGGAGTTTGCTTCAGTCTGAAAGAGAAGTAGAATACGCGGACACTCGGAGCAGAACAGTAATTGACCTAAAAAAGCCTGGAAGATGGAGAGAAAGATCTGTAGCAGTGGGAAGGGAGATGAAAAATAGGTTTGTGCTTCACAGAATAACTGCTGTGTCCTTTTCTCCGAGTCTTAAGAGGGCTGCTTGGGGACATTATGTGGTAATCCCAAGTGCCATGAAATGAAGATCTCCCACAGGTTTTCTGCCTCTATCTGCTAATTGTTTACTCCCATGACTGAAATAGTAATGAATAAAACTCTTCTCATTCAGATTCAAAGTCGAAGGAAAAAGATCCTTGACGTGTATGCTAATGTGTGCGACGTTGCAGAAGGTGAGTGGACAAAATTTGAACCTCCTCTAGCAGCATATGACCAGATCACAAGTGTTTCCTTTAAAATAAGAAAGTCTTCTGCCTTCCTGCGGAAAACAGGAAGCCCCAACCAAGAAATGACACTCCAAAGGCAGATGGATACTCATTGGGAAGCCCCAGAGCAGTCTAGGCTGGGCTTGGGCTGGAGCCTGCCACAGCTTCGCTCCGGCTATTCCTTCCTAAGGATAGCTGCAAGGTTAGCACTGGGCTGCACTGGGACACACACGCTGACCAGTTGTGGAGAAGCACTCTGGCTTTCCCCATCTAGAGGAACCTGTTTGGTGCATTTGTCTAGCGCCTTGGGTACCAGATAGAAACTTATTCCAAATACCAAAGTGTATTTGGGGAGGTCAGGACTGGAGGTCAGAAACAAGTCTCAACCTACTCTGCTTCTCTAAATGCTGTTCATGTCTCACAATAAAGAGTGGAGTTTCCAAGGTATCAGTGCTTGAACCATCTTTAGCATTTGTGTGCACATGTGCCTATGAGTTTCCTGTGATTCAAAGAGCTCTGTCTCCCACCAAATTACTGCTGTTGAGTATGAAACAGGAATTATACAGAAGCAAAAGATGCTCTTTAGAAAAATACCGTAGCTGACTCTCTCGTCTATTCTGTGGCCATGGATACATAGGAATAAGGTCCAGGAAAAAAACAGCTTTTACCCCACGGGATGAATGTTAAATCCTCTCTATAGATGCAGTGATAGTAATGACAATTGAGCACTTCAAGCTGGGACTTTAATGCTTGTGAGCATCTGGCATCACTGCTTCACCTCACTCTTCACATTCCTACAAGGGCGAGTTTCAATTACAGAGATGTTAGAGCAGCTGCTGGTGACAGACTCAGAGAAGTGTCAGAGCTGTCTCGTGAGCTCAAACTCTGGGCCTGACATGCAGAGGTGTATGAATGGTGCTGCTCACTGGGGATATGGTTGCAATGCACTTTTTTCTAACAGCTGAAGGAAGGAGCAGTGCCATGGGAATTAATACAACCTATCTAATGCCTCTTTCCCAGACAAGTTTTTACCCTAATTACTGTCCTCTGCCAGCACTGGGAAGAATTGGTTTGATAATAACGTTGGTGCCAGGTATTCCATGTCTATCATGGACTATCACGTAAAGATTGTTGCTGTAGTTATTGCTAACTGTATATACTGTAGTACTTTGATAAATGCCTTCAAGAGTCACGTGTGCACGGAGCCATCTGACAGTGAATTCCCTTTGCAGGTCTGAGCCCCACAGAGCTGCCATTTGATTGCCTGGAGAAGACCAGCCGAATGCTCAGCTCAACCTACAACACAGAAAAAGCCATTGTGAAAACATGGCGCCACCTCGCCGAGAGCTTTGGACTGAAGCGAGACGAGATAGGTGGGATGACAGATGGCATGCAGCTCTTTGACCGCATCAGCACAGCGGGTTACAGCATCCCAGAACTGCTAACCAAACTGGTGCAAATCGAGCGTCTGGATGCTGTGGAATCCTTGTGCGCAGATATTCTGGAGTGGGCGCAGGCAATGCCCGCTCCTGAGCCCACAGGGACATCCTGACATGCTTCCCTGAGACCCTCGCTTCCACATCGCCTGCAAGAACCCTAGTGCCAGCAAGCACTGTGTCAGAGCTTTGGGCAAAAGACCATTGATGCTTCTTCTACATAATCACTCCCAATAGCCACGGGAAGCTCTTCTGTTTTACTTCTAAAACACAAGTGAATTACCTACCAAAGCGAGACCAGAAACCTCTGAAGAAGCTTGGACCGGAGCGTATTAAACAAAGTGATCGTGTTGAAGAATGACTGATAGCAAGTGGACACACAAACCTCCCTTCTGCAGTCTGTGTATCAGTGCAGATAACCTGCTGGTACTCTTTCTGCCTGGCCCTCAAGAAAGCCCCTGAATGGCTCTCTAAAAGCATTTGTGTCTCTTAGGGCTTCATTCACTGGTTCCATCGAGTCAAAAGCAGTACCACAGCTACAGCACCAATTAACACACGCTGGGCATGTGCGTTTCTGTCGGCTCTTAACACGTTTAATATGTAACTGGTTTCTTTTTCTCCACCTCCTGTGGGTTTGTTGAGTCTGGAAGCATGTGCACAGCTGTACACGTGCAGTCCTCAGGTTATCTCACCGTGCCGTATGAGAAAAGTCAGGATGATTTACAGACCGAAGCGCTGCAGAATGCTGCACGGGGTGCAGATAGAAGCGCTCTTGGTCCACACTGACATTTCAGAAATTGCAGGTTCAAAGTGCTGACTGACTGAAGACCAGCTGGTCAGCAAACGAGCAGCAAAGGTCTGTAGTCACTCCTTGTAAGTTGAGAGCAATCAGTTCTTCTTTGCTGTTACAAGAACCAACAGCAACAAAAGCATCTTGTTGACTACCACGACAAACGTGTGTTTCTGACAGTGACACCCCTGTATCAAATTATGTTTCTTCAGGCAGGGGACTTTCAGAAAGAAATCCTGCGTGTTAGACACTGAGGTCAAAAGAGTAACTTCTTTAGAGACACGAAACACAGAGGTGAAAGTGGTTTTTCCAGCGCTGTACTCGTGTAAGCATAGACCAGGAGCACAGAACCCACAGGTGAAAACCAGCTCCTCTGGAAGGTAAAGCTTTATCGTGAGTTTGCATACAACAAAAAATCAACCTTATTTTTTTGCCTTTTAAATTAAATTCTGATTATTTTCACAAAATCAGAATCACAGAATCACAGATCAGGGATTGGATGGGACCTTGAAAGATCATCTAGTCCAAACCCCCTGCTGCAGCAGGATCCCCTAGATCAGGTCACAAAGGAACACGTCCAGGTGGGTTTTAAACATCTCCAGAGAAGGAGACTCCACAACCCCCTGGACAGCCCCTTCCAGTGCTCTGGCACCCTCAGTGGGAAGAAGTGCCTTCTCATATTGATGTGGAACCTCCTCTGTTCCAGCTCACATCCATTGCCCCTTGTCCTATTTTGACCTCACTAGAAGAGAACTAGCCAGAATACATGATATTCTATGAGTCAGCTGACTGAATTAGATCCCAACTGATGGTGGAAAATGAGATGCATTCTGTACAGTCTCTCAACCCTTTCTAAGAACAAAGACAAATACACAAATGCTATCTGAAAGTACATGTGAACCTGTCTTCTGGTAAAGACTAGATTCAAACCAAGTGCTCACTTAAAAGTTCTCTAAAACTTGTTCGGACCACAAATCTGTCGCTGCTACCAGACCTATTTACTTCACTTATAGCTGAAGTGAGTGATGACAGATTTCAACAAGTGCAACCACTAAATTAAGAGACAAGTCAGCAAAGCAACACTTTCTACATTCCAAAACGTGTGACGGAGCAGCATGCTGTACGAAACATTAACTGGTACCCTGTTCTCCAGTAACAGCCCAGTATTCCAGTAACAGCCTAGTTTTCCATCGCTTAGTAACCAAATACTATCTATGGTAGCATCATACTGTGTGGAACATGTAGGGTTACTCTTTAACACCTCTATGTAGTATCTTACCAGCACTTGACTTCTATAGCAGAGCAGAACATCCTGCAACAGCAGACCTCTCCTCCTCGCTGTTCTTCTCCCACTGTGCCTTTCCAGTCTTCACTAACTTACACCAGCCAAATTTGATGAGAATTTTGACGTTTAAAGAAGCAGCAGGCTTAAAGATTTGCAGATCTGCTGACAGCTCAGCAAGATTTCCCAAATCCTGAAGTCGCAGCTGAGTGATGCTGTTGCTATAATCAAAGAGGGGAAACAATTTAAAAATGAAGACTCTATTTTTGCATGTGCCAGCGTGTCACTTCAGTGTTATCCAGCGGGCTGCCTCCAGTGTTTCGCATGTCGTTTGCAATATGACTTTTCATTTAAGTTTTTAAAAGAAGACATGGGAATCCTCTTTTTCATGTTTGTTGGACCATGAAAAGTCAGGGTCTTGAAATCAATGGTGCCAATGTGAACACGGACTATTTAACATTATTTTATTTAGTATTTGATATTTTTATTGTTACACAAAAGATGCACCGGAATGAAAAGTTTTCCTGTGGATCTTGCCAAAGCTTACTTTCTAATAATTTGTGTTTGATGCTGTATATATAACTTATTATACTGTAAGATATGAACATAAAATATGCTAATAAAAGAAAGAGCTCAAACACTTGTGCTAGCCATTTTTTTTACTGACTCATATATTGCCTTATAAAGTTGTAATGAGCTAGCCAAGGGCTGGCAGGCACATACCTGTGGTGTGGGAGTGTCTTGGTTACTTACACAAAGGAATCTCTGCATTCCTGTAGGACAGGGCTTGTCTGCAACCCTTTTGAAGCAAAACCCTTTCTTCCTTTGTCCACGTAGTTTTGGTTCAATGTCTCACCTTGTAGGTACTTTGGAAATGCCAGATTTCTCCAGCTCCTTGGAGAAACTAAGTTTGTGTAAGTGCGGAGAGCTAGTTAGTGCAGACAGTGAGACTGATGAGTAATCTCACAGTAACAACACTCCCTCCTCATTAAGTTGTTTTCATTTTGTGTTCCTAAGTTAGCAGTACTACACTGCACTAGCAGAGATCTTAACTGGAAGCTTTCACCGCATGACTGGATAACTATGTTTGTCCCATTTTAGACCAGTGAGACCATCAGCAGACCCATTAGCTTTGACAGAGCAACAAGTTGCATGTGAAATGCAGACCCTGGTGACTAAGCTAATATTTTCTGTGCATTTCATACAGCCCAAACATTTTCTACATGATAGAAACACTGCCCCACTTTAAAAACAGTTTTGGGTGCTGTTTATTCAGATTCATTTGTGGGTTTCAGTAGATGAACATGTTCCAGCAATGATTAAAGGCAAGAAAGGCTCCGGGAACTGCAACAAAAGCTCTGAGTTTGCCAGGTGGTTGAGAGGAGCTGACGTTCTAAATCTCACTTTACTCTCTGCTTACTCCCTGCTCTATAGGTGCAGGAGTTAACTCAGCCTGACACCCGCTGCTGCATCTAAGCACGGTGCTGTCTGAAAGGCTTGAGCATCCTCCTCTTCAACGCACTACGGACGGCCACCCTAAGGAGACATTTTGGCTTGACAAAGCACAAGCGCGGATCCATGTAAAACACTCAGTTGTGCAAAATAATGGAACAAAACGTAGAGACATGAAAACCAACTCACCTGAGAGCTTCTCTAGGAATTCCTCTTTGTTTCAGATTTTCCTTCCTCTTTTTTTACGGTTCTGCATGCACACGCCATGCTTCCAGCACACTCGGACGTGGCTGTGCCAGCACCAGTGCTTACAGACGTCCAGAGAGAGGACATGCATAGTCCTTCCCTTGTCTACTGATGTAGTCACCTCATTGCAGAAGGTCAGCAGGTTGGCCACGCAGGATTTGCTCGTGGTGAAGCCATTGTGGCTCTCTCAAATCATCTTGTCCTCTATGTGCCTTAGCACAGCCTCTAGGAGAATCTTTTCCATGATCTTCCCAAGCACAGAGCTGAGGCTGACATGTTGGTAGTGTCCAGGGTCCTTCTTTCTACCCTTTTTGAAACACAATGCAATGTTTCCCTTCCTCTAGTCACCAGGGACTTCATCTGACCACCAGGACTTTTCAGGTGTCATGGATACTGCCTCGGCAACTAAGTCAACTAATTCCCTCCGGACTCCGGGATGCATCATCCCATCAGGTCCTATATTTATGTATGCTCAGGCTCCTCAGATAGACATGGACCTGATCTGTTCTTACAGTCAAGGGGCTGTGCTTTCCCAGTCCCTGTCTTGTTGTTCATCTTCTCGAGAGGTGCAGGAAGAGAGGTTCTTCATGAAGACTGAGGCAAACACTTCATTAAGTGTCTCAGCCTTCTCCTTGTCTGTGGTTGCCACTTTACCAGACATGTTCATCGAGGTGGGTGCCCTTTCTTTAATCTTCCTTTTCTGGCTGCCAGACCTGTAGAAGCCCTGGCTAAGCCCAGCTCCAGCCATGCCTTGCCCTTTCTGAGCCCCAGTTGGTTACTTACATTAGAGTATGTGCTTGCATGTGATTTTAACTTGATTAATCCATTAAATGTCTTCACAGAGCTATTAACCCACTTGGACCAAGACGTTTGCTATCTTACTCACCACAGCCAACACCACGCGGTGTAAGCATGTCCCAGCAATAAAAGAAGATAGAAAGAAGATCACATTTACAGTAGAGCAGAGTGGAAAGGCTCCTATTTTACTTGTCTTCACTGCCACAAACAGTCTCAAGCTTTTCCTCTGGGCAGAGGGAAAACCTCTGCCTTCTTTCAGAGCAAAGGAGGATTCCAGCACAAGGGGGGGCCTCAGGAAGGCAGGGTGGGAAAGGCTTGGAGGCAAACTGACCCTTTGCAGCTCTGCAGGGAATGGGAGGTCACCAGTGAGGGCAGGGGCATGTACGGGACAAGGCCTCAAACAGCTGGAATGTAGAGATGGCTGGGGGAGTTAAAGGAGACACAGCAAACAGCTTTTTAATTTTTTTTTTTCTTTTAAAGCTGATTATTCTCATAAAGCCTAGATTTCAAGTGAAACAGACCCTTTTAAGTACTTGGAAACGTTCACTTAAAATAAAGGACTGAAGAGCCTCACACAAGGCTTTGTTAACTCAAGGTTTTGCTGCAGTAACTTCCACAGCACCTGTCACAGATGCTGTGAAAATCACCTGAGGGCTTTTTCCACTTTTTATGTATTAGCAGGCCCCACTGGAGAGAGCACTTCACTGTTTGTCTACAGACAAACCTAGTGCCAACTCCACCTCCTGGGTGACATCGTGGAAAGTTCCTCCTAGGAAGTTCAATACTGACGACCTTGCAAGACCTTCCTCACCCAGTCATGCCTTCCTCACCTGATGAATGTCCTCCCAGTTCTAACTTACAGCTGGACTTCTCAGACTACATCTACTCTTAGGTTTTAGTGAAGAATTGTCCTCTACATAGGTGCTTGATAGCAGATGCAATCTTACTGCTGCAGGTGAAAACAATGACCCAGAGGCAAACGATGACTCCTGCAGTGCAGACATCATTCTTCTTCAAGTATATAATCCTCTGCAATAACAAAAAGCAAAGAGCTCACGTCCTTCTTATGTCTTGGGCAGGCTTCCTGCTGCGTATTCCAGTAAATATATTAATATAAGCAGGGTAATACAGACAGTGTCTCAGCCTAGCTCTAGATGCATAATACTGCATAGATGTTCCATTCCTCTCACAGTCAAATAAGACCTTTTGATTACTTATTGCTATATGATTTATAATGCACAGTACCTGTTACCCCAGGCGCTAATTTATCACTACCAGCCACTCCTGGAGACAGAAAAATGTTGATTCCTTTTTGCCAGTAACTCCAGACTGTCTGAGCTCCTACGGAAGGATTACAAGCAGCCTTTGCACTCTGCTGCAGAAGGTGTCACAGGTCACACACAGGCACCTCATCCATCCACACTTTTTTAAAACTTTACATCCTTTATAGCTGAATTTGTTTTAAAAACGAGCTTGTAAAAGGGTTCAAGTCAGTCCTGCAAGACAACCCAGGAGGGCACAATGGTTGTGCAGTTTAATCCACCACATGCAAGCAAAAGGAAAACCAGGAGGAAGTGACAGCTGAGGGTCATTAGTAGAAGGACAAGTGAGACAGGAAGGAAGCAGAGTTTTGTTTCTGGAACCCGGTCTGTGCAAAGCTGTTGTGATAACAACAAACATCGTCACCTTTCGGTGCGGAGGAGGACAAATCAGGAGGAAAGCAGATGCTACAGTGTGGGAAGGATGATGATGGAACAGAAAAATCCCGTTTCTTTGCATTTCTTGTGTCAGTGGTCCTTGAACCTGCACGCTGAAGTACTGTTTCTTCTGAAGGACAAAAACAAGCTCAGCAGCCACAGTTATCTCCCATCTTCTCCAAAGGCATACCACTCTTGGGAAAAGCTGATGTGGGGGTGGAATATTATGCTCCTGCGTGAAACTCTACCACATGATCATTTCTTCCCTGCAAGCTGGATATGTTATAATTATTTCTTTTATTCTATCCTAGTTTGAGTTAGAACAGAACTAATTCTGTTCAGTTGTTTTACTTTTCAGCTCGGTCTCTCATGAGTAACTGCACTCTCTGGAATTAACAGCCTATCTGTGCTGTTTCTGCTTCTGGAGGTGCCAATATCTGATGTCTGCAGTCACTGATGAGCAGAAAGGCTCTTGCTTATACTTGGCTCCTGTGAGAACAGGTCACTGCCAAGTCTTGTGAACTGTGTTGGGGTACACGGTAAACCAGAAGCCAAACCTGTGGGGAGGAGCAGACATGACAGGTGACCCTACAATGACCAACAGGTTATTCCACCCTATAACATCATACTGAGTATAAAGCTGAAGGATCACAATGGTCAAGCTCACTTCTGTAATGTCTGGCGTGCAAGGAGGATTCTATCTGTTCTGCCTTCAATCCCAGTTCACACACTCCTGAACTTGGCTCCCATTTGCTGCTGAGTCCAGTCGGGGACTTCACCAGCATCCGCCTACAGCACCAGTGGTGACCATGATGTAACTGCCATCAAAGGGGTTGGGTTCAGAACTGATTTTTTTATGTATTTGTACATATTATGTGTTTTTTTCTTCGCATTTTCATTAAAACAGTTTTAGTTTTCCAATCTCTAAGTGTCTCTCCCTCATTCTCTTTCTCTCTTAGGAAGGGAGAGGGGTTAAGGCAGAATGTGCCATTTGCCTCATGGTCTGCCCAGCCCCTGACGCCCCTAACTGCACCAAGAATGACATGTTGTGTTGCTGAAGATAACTGTCACATAACTTGATTAATCCAGGTAAGGATGCTCAGTCTTAGAAAATTACCTTAGCTGCTGAAGGGAGAAGACATTGGAGAGGTGACTCCCAATTCCTGACCTGAATCTTAGGGCTTTTATCCCCTTATTTAAGTGCCTACGGGCAAGTATCACACTGAGCCAAGTCTGGGCATGACTGTGCCTGGGCAGGCTACACCTCCTTGGGATGTTGATCTTTCTGGTTATTTCTCTTTTGCTGATTTTGGGATAGTTTGGATACACAAGGTTGTCAATTGGAGCTGACACTGATACCTTTCCAGCTTCTCTTTGCCTTACTTTCTCAGGAAATGGAATAGATTTGGATTGAGACTCAGAGCCTCAGACTTTTGACGGATTTCAAGGCTCAGCTCAGGTCCCAGTCCTTTTAACAATGCAGCGCTGCATGCCCTCTTTGGTCTATAACTCAAGGATAACTCGTGGCTGAGCTATCTACACACCACCCCACGGGTCACGTTTGCATAGAAAGGGCCTAAAGATGATCCAAGGCTGGGTCACTTTTACAACCTCCCCATGAGTCACCTGCATGTGTCAGACATAACTGAACCCTGGTTACAAACTACGAGCCAGGAGACCCAGACAAACTGGTTTTGGAAAAAACAAAAGAAGTATGTGTACAGTCTCTCTGGTGGTTTTTTTCTCAGGTAATTCCTTCAGTGTGACTTTTGAGATCAGAATGTCTTGTGAGCTACATCAGGATAAAATTCAGCTCAGGACCATCTGCTCAAAGAAAGTCACTATAAGCAAATACACTGTAAATGGTCTTGTTCAAAGTTATTTCTTCTAGTGATGACCAAGTTGTCATAAATATATGAGACACAGGCTTCCAAAATGATGCAAAACCAGTCTAACAAACAGAACTATTCCTAACCACGGTCAGAAGACGTTCTGAAAGACTTGTACCAGCCTGAAACACATCTATTTTTGAAAATGCACGGTGGTGGTTTTGACGCAGCACAATACAAGGGTCACTAAAATGCATAAAGATGCCTCTGCCCGTGTTTCTCTGGGGAATTTCAAAAGGAGCATCACAACAATGCACGGCTCTACTACTTTTAAATAAATAAAGCCTAGTTTTATTTATTTAAAAGCAATAGTGCTGAGCACTTTTACAATGAGCTTTGCAAATATGTGAGCATGACATCACTAAAAAGACCACAAGGAGTCACTGCTTTACCTCTGCAGCTCCTCTGCCCGCTTGGGAAAGTGGAGGATTACCAAACTGTTTCATGGATCAGGTGTTCAGACTTCATGGACCACATTTAAATACGTTACACTGAAGATAAATGCTTTCAATCAGTCCATCAATCCCTGAAGCAGTATAAGCTTTAGGTGAAAAATTCAGTGTATAATTAAAGGACCCAGTGTCATAGCATTGAATTATGAGCTCTACTTACAGCTCCTTTAAAACCTGGTCCGGTAAGTTCAATCATATATTTTAGACACTGATGCTGATCATGAATAAAAGTTCCTCAAAAATATGTTGCCTTCAGCACACTTTCACTTTTCAGGTTAATTTATCTGCCACAAGAATTTTTCCCCATATTACATTCAGTTATATAACATTAGAAACGATGCCAAGCAGCCATGCTGAGGAGAAATGGAAGATGACTTTGAAATCCCACTCTAAGAGACCGGCCTTTTATCACCGGCTGAAAGTCACAAATGCAAAGAAACAGAGCACGAGGGTGCAGGCTGGGTGATATTAGCCTAATTTGTTTAGATCTGCTAAGTGTCTGCAGAAACAACCATCCCTTCTCCAGGGAAAAGTCCTCCTAACAGATTTGTCAAATCCAGACTGAACACCAGGTCTGAAACACTGCCCTGTTTATTGATAGGAAGCCTGTGGTAACCAGAAGGGCAATTACAATTCTGCAAAAGATGGGTTTGTACACAAAAGCCCAAAAGGTTTCTTTTCAAGTTTGGTAGCCTTTTCTGAGATGAACACTATCAGAACACAAGCAGATTCACGTTTTCTTTCCTGAGGAGGACTCTCATCCATGTTCCAAAATACAGACATGTTAAATTATGGAATCAGTTCTTCATCTTCATTTTCAGTGACAGGCTGTGACTACCAGAAACTTTGTTCCATGTCAGTAAAGGCAGCTATCACTTCTAGAGACCGGCAGGCAAACCAGGCATGGGAGTATTGTGTTCAGTTCTGGGCCCCTCAGTTTAAGAAAGATGTCGAGGTGCTGGAACAGGTCCAGAGAAGGGCAACTGGAATGTTTAAGGGGCTGGAAGATCAGCCCTAGGAGGAGAGGCTGAGGGAGCTGGGTTTGTTTAGCCTAGAAAAGAGGAGGCTCAGGGGTGACCTTATCGCTGTCTATAACTATCTGAAAGGTGGTTGTAGTCAGGCAGGGGCCAGTCTTTTCTCCCTGGCCACTGGAGACAGGACAAGGGGTCATAGTCTTAAGCTCCATCAAGGGTTGGACTAGATGACCTTTGAAGGCTCTTTCCAACACAAACCCATACTGTGATTCTGTTCTATGAACTGGGTTAAAAAAAAATCACTTGTACGACCGCACGTTTAGCATCCACATGTCTCTCCTAGGGTGTACTTGTGACTTTAATTTTTCATCAAAACACTTACTACCTGATGAAAAACAACAAGCACAGTTTGAACTTTACTGTCGCTTTTTTATTTATATATAAAGTGTCTTCACAAGACCCTTCATGTTAATTTGTATAATTATTTCTGATACTTTTTATATTTACTGCAATACGAATGCAAAATCAAGAGCTTGTCTTTTTCTTCACAGGTCAGTTAAAATTTACTGATGACCCAAGTCATCAGTCTCCTCCTCAGTTCATCAATCAATTTAATTGCATTAATATTTAAGAGATTCCAAAAAAGGGGTTTTTTTGCATTTTAGCAGAAACAGTTTAAACCATAAAAACCTGAAATTAACAGCGATTCATCTTCTCGGACTGTGAACACTGCTGCATCTGAAGTGCAAGGAACCAACAGCAGAAGCTACACCCCACGCCATGCGCCGCTTTCACCACACTACGTTTGCCAACACGAGAGGAACCACTGTTAAATTGCTACCACAAGGAAGATTAGTAGATTAATCAATAACAGTGATGAAGGCTGAAAGCCAAGAGCACAATCAACAGTCCTGTGGGTACAGGAAACCTAACAACTTCCTATCGCTTGTCTGGGTTATTAATTTTCTAATATTTTTAATGGATCGAGCAGAAGGAGAAGCACATGAGTGATTCTGTGAGGAGAAGGAACACACCTCCCAAACAAGAGGACTGAGTACCCAGCCAAAGGCACAGGCAGCTTTAACACTGCTGCCAAATCCGACAGAAAACCAAAACTACTGATAAAGAAATACTTAATCCAAAACGTAATCCACTGTCAGCAAAAGCTTTTAGCTGTAATTAGTGTTATTTAAAAATTACCTACAATTGGTTTCCTGCCCAAAGAGCACACATGGCTTGCTCTCCCTTTTGGACATGGCTGGTGCCAAACCTCCTGGAGACTTGTTTCATAAGAAAGCTTGTCAGACACATAGTCAAACTGCTAGAAAAATATTTGCAGTTAGACTTCAACTTCAAAGACTCTGTCCAAAGACTTCTGGTACAAAATGGAAAAGAAAATAAAGAAGAACATGTAAGAAAACGAGAGGCAGACCTCTGAAGCCAGTGTTAGTCAAAGGCTAACACACAACAGATCTTTACATTTGAGCTGCAGTTTCAGTTGTACAACTAAAGAGGTTTAGGAACTGCAGTACAAGTCAGAAACCAGTGCTGGCAGACCAGGTTGACTTTTTAAAAAGTACCCTATTTCCTGCGCAGAAGAAATTCTGACCAGTGAACCGCAGCAGGCAAAAGCAATAGTCACCACTCTCAGAGCTGCGGACACAACGAGGAAGCCATTACGAATTAACACGAAATACAGCGGAAACAAGACAGTATAACAATCACACATTAGAGATGACTACAACCAGGCACTCTAGGAAATGGTTTTATTTGCATTTGCAGAGATGCTGTGACCAAACAACACCAGACGTTCTTACAAAGCCGCGTATAACGCAAAACGTTACATAAATACAGAAAAAGATCAAACAAACACTAAGACACTCTGCAACCAAAACAAAGCAATTGTGTTCAGCCTGGCTGCACACAGGACAGCTAGAAGTATCTCAAAAGGAAATTTAATATCTGTTTGTTACTTATAAATCATAAATAAATGAATTTATAAAACTCTCTGAAGAGTCAAAGGTAAGGAGGACTCATAAATATAAGGGTGGTGTTACTGACCTGCTTTCTCCAGGGATTTAACTCTTCAGCTTCCATGAGGCATTCAGAACAGAAGCACTATTCACTTTCATTAAAAGCACTGAATTAAGACATTTAGCATGTTATACAATTTTCCATTTTTCTTTTTATAAATGAGGGAAATATCAGTGAGATTTCACATGATACAGAGTACTGCAGTTCTGCTTAACGTATTTAGATTGAAAAGATTGCAAGCAAATATGCAGTAAATATACAGAACAATGAAAGGTAGTGCTAGTGACTTGCGTTCAGACTGGAGGTCAGGCAGCTACCTCTCAACAACCCCAGATTCAACAGAATTGAATTTAGATTTATACAGAGGAAAGCATGATCTGGATTTGCAGTTCTACGCAGATCTTGAATCATGTGGTGAAGAGCAAACATTTCAAACATCTTCTTGTTGCTTCTGCAAAAGATTTTACATAAAACAATTACTAATCATCTAAACACCAAAAACTCTACAGAAAATTCTTGTTTAATGAAGAGAGATGTGTATTATATGCAGAAGAATTCATGAATTCTTCTACATTGCCTGTAATGTCTCTAAGCAGAAGGCTACCAGTGCACATTCTCACGCTGTGCAATGAAAGCTCAAGGAAAGGCTGCAAAGGTTTCACTCATCTTAAGTAAGATTCCAGAAACAGTAAGTAGAAAAATTTACTTAAGATTTCTGAGCAAATTTTACTTACAGTGTATTTCCAACATAGGTTATGATTTATCTTAGATTATGTTAGAGGAAAACAGAGAGTTTAATTTTGTTCCTAAGGAGAACCTCAGTTTTGTCAAGAACTTTAGTGCAAAAAACAGTTCAGTTTAGATATCTGCTTTAATAAATGAAAGAACCCCATTTCTAGATATCTGCTTTAATAAATGAAAGAACCCCATTAAGGAATGCACCAGTGCAGCTCAGCAGCACACTACTACTGAGAGGAAGTCTAGATATCTGCTTTAATAAATGAAAGAACCCCATTAAGGAATGCACCAGTGCAGCTCAGCAGCACACTACTACTGAGAGGAAGTCTAGATATCTGCTTTAATAAATGAAAGAACCCCATTAAGGAATGCACCAGTGCAGCTCAGCAGCACACTACTACTGAGAGGAAGAAGAAATTCATGACAATAAACTAACAAGCAGTAAGCAACAGGAACATATTTTATAAATACTAACATTCTCAAAATAGATTAACTATCTCAAGACTTTAAATTTTGGTTTTGATGGAGCTTAGGGGCGTGGTTTAATGCTACAGTTAGATTAATGGCTGGACACTATGAAGGTCTTTTCCAACCCAAACAATCCTACGATGCTATGAGAACTCATGAAACTTGAACACAGGTCACAGATGAGGCTAAATTTTCAATTAAAGAGTACTACCAGCTACTTGAGTAAAACAAAGATGGGGGAAAGAAAATCAAGGTTATCCTCTTCTAGGCATTCTTGTCATCTGCATCCATAAGGAATATTTCCCCTTTGGGCCAGGGTTGTTAGCTTGCACACTGAACTAGACTTATATGCCAACTGAGAGTTGTCTTGCACATCTGTGGCACAAACAGTTAACTGCTAACAGAGAAAGCCCAGTACTGCCTGTGGTGGACCAAATCAACAGCAGAACAGATGAGGTTTTGAAAAAGAACAAAGGTCTCCCAGTTTATTTATCTAATAATAGCTAATAAAATAATGGTAATAAAGGATTACTTTATTCTGGAGAGGTTTTGCAGTATTACACAGAGCTTTTCCAAAACGTGAATATCCAGCTTAGAATCCTGAAGCAATACAGAGCAAGTACGGAAGAAGGATTCATTACTGCAGGCTTCCAGGAAAGGCTGTAAGGTATCTGTAAAACAACACAAGTCAAAAAACTGTATCAGAGAGCTGGGCTCAGGAAAAGGTAAAACATACTGATACCGTTAAAGGACTTTAAATAACTCATGTTGTGCAACTCTTAGAACAATAGATTAATTCTGCTTATGCTGAGCATGTGACACGAAACTTTGGTAAAGGTAGGACCAGAAAAAATGCAAGTTCCTTAGAGTTCTGACATTACCAACTCTTGTATTAAAAGAAGTCCTATTCCTTTGAGAACAAAGGAAAACAGGAAACAAAACAATTTTAAACTCAAAATTTCTTAGCTTGAACATTTACAACGATTATCTCCTTTTGAACACGTAAGGGGAACATTAAGCCACACAAGAAGACTCTCCAGAATTATTTTAAGCTGTTGCAAATCACGTAGTCAAGGACAGTACATGTAGAAGCTAATACAACACCTGACAGCATTTCATTAGCAAAACACTGCCACTGCACTGTTTCAAGAGAGGAAAAATAATCATTGGGAGGTAAAGGCTGAGTAGGAACACTCAAACGCCAGTGAAACTCCGCCAAAATTAGGGATGAATTTTTAAGTCACATTGTGTAACATTTTCTTCTATTCTGTTCCCCAAAATCTAATCATTTCAGAATAGATCAGTTCCCTTGTTATGTCAGTCTTGCTTCTGATTAATCTATGGCATAAAGGAAAAAAAGCAGCAATTTGCTTTATTTGTTAAGATGAGGAGTCCTTCTTGTAGGTTATTTGTACTGGAAGAATACAGACATATGGAAAATATTTTCATGGTTGCACAATAAAAATATTCAATGTGTTTCACTGAGTAAGAAACTGCAGGATGTGGACGGCAGCACAAACCCATAAACACTGACATTAAAATGTTCTTCACACATACGCTGAGGACTGTCACTTGTAAATAGGTTATCAAGATACTTTTATCAGTGCAGAGAGGGCTGGTTGCACCTTTTGGTCAAAATTTTACCTTTCCTTGTCCAAGTAGTCTTGGAATGAATTCAAGGTTTCACTTATTTCAGAATGCTTACTAATGCAAGCAAGAAAGGCTACAGAAATCTTTGGCACAGGGTTTTGGCTTGGTTTAAGTTTGAATAGAACTAATTCTGTTCAGTTCTTTTACTTTTCAGTTTGGTCTCTTCTAAGTAACTGTCCTTTCTGAAGTTAGCAACATATTCATGCAGACAGTGGCAGTTACTGCCAAGGGTTGAACTTGGGAGAAAGGTTGAACAAGGGGAAGGAGCAGGCAGAATAGGTGACCCTACACTGACCAACAGGGTATTCCACCCCGTAATGTTATATTTGGTATAAAGCTGAGGAACCACAAGGGTCAAGCCCTCTCCTGTAATGCCCAGCATCCAAGGAGGACTGTGGGACTCTGTTCCCAATCCATGCATTCCTGAATCCAGTTCTGGAATCCAGCTCCTGAGTCAGGTTTCCATCTGCATCTGGACTTCCTCAGCATCCAGCCACAGCATCAGTCTTGACAGTGTCATAACTGTCCTCAGGGGATTTGGTTTGGTATTGTCTTCTTACATATGTGTATGTATTTCATTGCATTAGCACTAGTAAAGCAGTTTTAGTTTTCTTTTCCAGTCTATAAGCCTCTGTCTCTTATTCCCTTTCTTTTCCTCTTTGGGGAAGAAAGTATTTGTCATCCAGCCCTAATCCATGACAGGCTTTAAAGTCAGCTTGGGATCCTTAATAACTAATTTTTGCAGAATTCCCATATCCCTAGATCTTACTGTGAGCAAGATCTTTCAAAACTGGAATGTTTTGTAAAACAATGGCCCGCCATTTGGCTACTCCACAACTAACCCAGGGCTTCCCCCCCGACCCTGGGTATGCCTTCTCATACATTACACCACACCGTGAGGTCAGCAAGACCTGTGGGCCTTTGCTGGTTTGCATCACCACGTGATGAGACCAAGAAACAGCCAACATCTTTAGCACAGATCAGAGAAGCTATAGCTGCATGAAGTCATTTCAGTCAAGATGCTTTTGTCAGATGCTGGATTCAAGAGACACAATCCCCAAAGTACATAACAGAACATGTGGATGGAAACTACAGAGACGTGCGACAACTGGCTTTGGTAGTAAGGGGCCAATCTTGCAGCAATGAGAGGACAACTGATGTACTTTGGAGTTTGGAAAGGGCAGGCAGATGTTTTGTGGTTTGCAGAGCTGAAGTGTCTTCCCCTTTTCTTTACTCAAATCCACACAAAACAATAATTATTCCAAGCACATTATTATCCAAAAAATAAACAGTTATCAATTATTCTTCCATTTGCTTTCCATGTTCTTTCTACCAAGTTCCATCCACCTATAGTTTTGTGTACACTGTCCTCTCACTTTTAGCACAATTTCCAGTTACAGTTTGTTGTCTCCAATTTGTAACAGCAATAAATACAAAACCAGAATGAAAGTAAAGTTAAATGCAAGCAGTAATCACTCAGAAAATGTACCGAAACACTGAGAATTGCACACGTACTTTTTGCTCTCTTAGTATTTCTCATTTTACTTTCACTTACAATCTGCAGTTAAGGGTAGAATGCTGTGACTAAAGTGATGCATTAAGTACCACTGACAGCTTCCAGGACAAGAAAAGCAGCACGGCCACTGGAATAATGAACTACAACTGCATTTCTATAAACCTGCAGATACCACAGTACACTAAAAGCAAATGAATTGAACATTGGCGAATCACTAAAAGGAACAAAGAAAAGGAAAAAACCTCCTAAGGATGAAAAATAGTGTTCATGCTAAATAAAAAATAAATATTTATACAGTTCATTAGGACTCAAAAGGGTCTTCAAAGGCCATCGGGTCCAACCCTTCGGCTCAGGCAGGATACAAATTATTGAAAAGCATAATCACCTAAAAAGCCTCAATCAGCTACAAAAAATGCATCAAGATGGGTCTGAAACATCGCCAGAGGAGTGAGTGGACTCCACAACCTCCTTGGGCAACCTGTTCCAATATTTCATAAGCCTTACTATAAAGAAGTTTTCCCTCATATTGAGGTGAAAGCCTGCACCCATTACCCCTTGTCCTGTCTGATGCCATTGAAANAAAGGGTCTTCAAAGGCCATCGGGTCCAACCCTTCGGCTCAGGCAGGATACAAATTATTGAAAAGCATAATCACCTAAAAAGCCTCAATCAGCTACAAAAAATGCATCAAGATGGGTCTGAAACATCGCCAGAGGAGTGAGTGGACTCCACAACCTCCTTGGGCAACCTGTTCCAATATTTCATAAGCCTTACTATAAAGAAGTTTTCCCTCATATTGAGGTGAAAGCCTGCACCCATTACCCCTTGTCCTGTCTGATGCCATTGAAAGAGAGGATTCCCTTCTTCTTGACACCAAGCCCTCACAGATTTACAGACAGTAATTAAAACCCCTCACAGCCTTCTTTTGTCCAAACTAAAAACTCACAATTTTCTCCATCTCTCTTCATAAGGCTGTTTTTCCAGACCCCCAATCATCCTTGCAGCTCTGCACTGAACTCTCTCAATTAATTCTCTAGCCCTTTTAAACTGGGGAGACCAGAACTAGACAGTGTTCCAGGTGCAGCCTCACTTAACCAGAATACAGGGGTTGAGTAACTTCCCTTGATCTGCTAGACACACTCCTCTTGATCCATCCCAACACCCTATTGTCCTTCTTCACCACAATAGCCCATTGCTGATCCATTTTTAGTTTGTTATCCACAAGAACTCCAAGATCCCTCTCCCCAGAGATGCTCTCTAGCTGGTCACTACCCAACCTGTACTGATGCCTCCCATTATTCCTTCTCAAGTGAAGGACTCTGCATTTGTTTTTGTTAAAACTCATTAAAGTCCTCATAGCCCAACTCTCCAGCCTGTCCAAATCTTCTCAAATAGTTGAACAGCCACTAAGTGAATCGGCCAATCCACCCAGTTTGGTATCATTGGCCAACTTGCTGAGTAGACACTTTACTTCATCATCAATATCATTAATGAAGATACTGGACCTAGGACTGATCCCTAGGGCTCACTGCTAGTTACAGATCTCCAGCTAGACTCTGCACCACTAATCCCCACTCTGGGCTCCATTGTATAGCCAATTCTTAATCCCATTCACAATCTGATCATTGATTCCACAATTCCTAAGCTTATTTGTGAGGATGTTATGGGAGACTGTACCAAAAGCCTTCCTAAGATCAAGGCAGACTACATGTTTATATAAAATAGATACACATAAAGAAACCATTTGCCAGATATGATCTGGAAATGCCTCTATAAAATACCACAAGGGACCAGCAGAATGCTTATTTCACACAAAAAAATATTCAAACACAGAAAACCCTATCCACAAAACCAAACAATGAGAAGAATGTATTCTCAAAGGACAATCTGATTTGAATGGGGGATTACTCTAAGGTGCACCTCAACTGGCAACAGAACGGAAAACATTGGTCAGGACTTCAACAGGAGAAGTCACTTCAAGACTGCATTCTGCCCTTAGCACATACAAACACAGTCCCAAGGATGTTGCTACTCAGGACATACCATTTTTAATATTTCTTTTAATATTTATCTTCTTTTGCTACAAAAGATAATGTTTTTCAGAAACTGTGACATGAAAAACTCAAGGCTGTCTGTCAATTTGAGCAAACAGAAAATCCTTCGATGGGTTCACAGTCTGGGGTAAATTTGGTGATGCACAACTGACACTCATTCACGATTCAGCGCACGTTATCGAGCCACTGCTGGCAACCACAGAACTTTGCAGTTATTAAGTCATAAACCAGTGTCTTCCATCTGGAAAAATAATTAACCCAGAACTCACTTTTCGCACGGCAGCATCATGCCCTAGGTAAAGTCTAACTTGTTAAAATAGGTGACAAAACTATAAACAGAAAACAGTAAACAAGCAAAGATCAATGAACACAACCCTACCATCTTAGAGAACTTTATACACAAATATCTCTATTAGTGTTAGAAGGAAAAGTGTCTACACAGGCAGCAGCTATGGATATGGCATGCTCTAAAGCAAGTAAAATCTGAGAGTCCAAATGAGGTTATAGAACTTTATAGAAATTCCAGAGACCTACAACTTCACAGAAGTTCTTCCACAGTTTGCTAGCTCCTGCAAATGACTGCCTATTCCCAACCAACAAAAATGGCCCTATCCATCTGCACTGCACTACTGATTAAGTCTGTTTTTAACATCTTCAAAGCATATTTCTTACTTAACCAAGATGTTGATGAGAAAGGTAAGAAAACTGTAAATGAATCTGAGAACACTGACAATCAAGTAAATGAAACGAGGTTTTTTCTTTCTACTGCATGTTAAAACAGAAAATAGCTTCAGAAACCTCTCCTTTAACACGTTTCTGACTCTGCTAACTCTGATTCATGAGGGATTTGAAATTAATAAGGCTGCTGGGATGAGGTCCTACCATTTATTCCTATAAACTTCCCTAGGATACAAAAATGTTTTACATTTCTGCTGGAGCAAACAAATCCATATTCATTTGACTTGGACATTTCTTTGCTGCCTTGTTCTAACTGGTGGCTTAAAAATGCTACATTTTAAAAAATAAGTAAAAAGACAGGTAACTAAATTCATAAATGCACAAAAACACACACATATATATGCCATAAGAACACTCTGACTGTGTAACTTACAAATCAGTGTCAAAAGTATCCATTACTTTTTAGATAGAAGGAATTTTTGCTATTAAACAGAAAAACTCAGGTGGAAATGCTTTCTAAGAGTGTGCAGAGTTCAAAGCAAATGGACAAAGGCCCATGTTTAAATGGACTTTCTTAGGCTGCTTATGTACTCACTTCACAGAATGGACTTGCTTATGTACTCATTTCACATAAGCTTTTGCAGAATACTTTCTAAGTAATCAGCAAATGTACAAAACTTAAATGCACATCTAGCTGATGAGCTACAAGAATACCAGCTTCGCATTTTCAAGTATTTTTGGTAGCTTAGATCTGCACAGATTTTGTTTTTATTAACTATTATTTTAGAACAACTAAACTGGAATCCATCCTGACAGGACTTTGGCACAATTTAAAAGAATCTCCAAAAGCTTTCACTAGTACCCTTAAAAAAACCTGCAGCACGTTGTATTTGCAGTAGCTTAACTTGTCTGTTAGACTGCAGCGAACAAAGGAGGATTTATCACTGTTGAAAGAATTAATCTGAAATCTGCCCTCAATATAATCAGTCTCTCACAGGACATAAATCTCAGCAGCTATAGCTACCTGGAAAATTCTGGTTTATACGTAAAGCTCTGCCACCTCAGAAAATGAAGAGTGTCAGGAATGCCATCTTTAAGCTCACGCTTTAACAAATTTGCAGTTAGTTTTGTCTCCTTTTTAACTGCAAGAGGATCTGCTGGAAGAACGGAGTACGTGACAGCAATGCAAGCACGTGACGCAGCACTGTGGAGAAGTTACTCAACACAGAAGTTGACAGTGCACCACAGCAGAAAGATGTTAAAGCAAACAGTGACATCACTTACACGGTACTAGTAACTCATTTCTACAATAGTCACCCGTAAGATCTCAACCACTTCCTGAGTTAACGTTTTTCTCCCGTAATCCACAGTCAGGACTGTAAAGCGCCAGCGGTCAAAGTAGAGGGAAGATCAGGCACCATTCCAGTCAGCATAAGGCACCTCAAGTGAAGATGCCTAAACAGGTGATCCTGAGTTAAGAGGATCCAAGTAACAATTTCAACTGATCGCCCAGTATGTGTTGACTTCAGTAGGATCTGAATTACTCTTCAGTTTCTTAGGATGTGCAAGACATTAATGTAGACACAAGACAGGACTTAGAGGAGACAAATGGCACAGAAACAGAAAAGATTAAAATATGACCAGGAATCCTTGTGTGACAAGAGATGCTTGGAATGAAAACAAGCCTACAGGGAAAACAAAAAAATATGAGAAAAGAAACCCATGCCTTTGAGGTCAGAAACTATCCTTATAATAAAAAGGACAGTACAAAAGGCAAATTAAAATCAGACCTCACTGGGGGGGAGGGAAACAAAGAGTTCTCCCAGCCACTTAAGTAAAAAATAGAACAAAAAGAGGTAGTGAGGTCACTTGTGGTCAGCACAAGAAAAACAGGATGGAAGGTAAGGGCATTTTAGTCTTTTGGGTGCACACCTCAGTTAATATGCTGGTTTTCAGGAGAAAGCTCTATCTTGGTTAAAGGGACAAAAAAGAGTTCCCTGAACTTGTAATTCCAAAAGCACCGTTTGGTCAGAGACACCAGAATAGACTTTGGGATTCTGAAAGAAACATTGCCTCAACTTCGGGACATTAAGAGTTAAACAATTGCTGCTAACAAGTGAGGAAGCAGCACTCTGTTAAGAGCCAATTTTCAGGAACCAAATGGGACATATAAAAAACTGAATAAGAAATCATAGAATTGTTAGGGATTGGATTCTATGATTAGGAGGACTAAAGGTTTCTCTATCAGTGTCTACAGGAACAACAGGCATGGTGTGTCAGAGTGGTCAGATACCTTGGTCAGTAAACGCTACGGCCAGTGCAATCACTTGATAAAGCAACACACGATATTGCACTGGGCAAGACAAGCATTAGCAGAAGGTATGTAGTGTAAAGAATTGGCTAAAAGCAGAGCAAACCATTTTGCCTTGGAAAGTGAAATTTAGTTTTAAATACAAATGCAATTATTCTTACTTAGTGTGTTAACTAATTACTGTGGTATGAGAACAGGAGTAGATGAATGAAATTCCGTGCTGGAATTGTCTACTTATAAGGGACTTACTTATCTGTGCATAAATA
Organism: Rhinopomastus cyanomelas; assembly: GCA_013400115.1. Lineage (NCBI taxonomy): Eukaryota > Metazoa > Chordata > Aves > Bucerotiformes > Rhinopomastidae > Rhinopomastus > Rhinopomastus cyanomelas. The sequence continues at coordinate 246,102 of VXBP01006859.1, forward strand.
TTAAACACAAAAATATATTAGTCCATCATAATTATTTCCTATTTTCAGAGACATTAATTTAAAAAGTACACAGGTAAGACGGTATAAAAAGATTTCTTTCTAAATGGTTTGTATTTCAATGTTTATCCCACATCAGCTGTAAATCACTCCTTTCACTATAGCTTCCAATAAGTTCCTGGGGATAATTTCACATCTGCCTTTCACACAGGTGATGGGGAACCCAACCTTGGTACTGTACTCACAGACTGGGCATTTGAACCCTTTCAGTACTGCAGAATAAGCTCATCTCAAAAGTTTCAATCCTACAATGCTACCGGTAAAAAATACGCTGGAAAACACAGTTAAGTAAAAATGTGTTTAAGCATACAGGCATTTTTTTTACTCCACACCTTTAATGCTGTAATCTTTAAATCTCAAAATCCTAAGACTCAAGCCAAAAAAATAAAGCAGCAGTTTTTAGTTTTCTTGCAGATTGTGACCTTTTCAGAAGTACCCGTGGAATAGTGTGAACTATGGAATACCTAGTATTAACTACAGAAGCATTCCAGCTCAAAGGAAGAGAGAGACTGTCCCCATGAAAAGATTCCCCCTACAAGTAAGTAACCATAATTCCTTACTGTCTTCATTAACTTCCCTTTGGGATGAGCAAACCTGGACAAAGGGTACCCATGACCATAACGTTTTTCTTACCAAAAAAGTTAGACGTAAAGGTCCAGCGAATGTGTAAAGACCCACACTTTGTAACGTCTAGGGACCAAGTAAGTTTTCATTTCCTTGAGTCAAGGTAAGGTTAGGAACTTACTCATCTACATGACAGAAATCAGCTCTCGCTGCAGGAGAGCTGCAAATGCCACCTTTGTGTAAAAACAAAGAGTGAAACTGAGGCGGTCAGCTCTCTGCTAATAGCGATCCCAAACCAGACAACAGTTCAACAGCAGCATTTCTGATAGGTGACTCACTTTTTTTGGAAGCTTCTGACTAAAAGGAAAAGAAGACACAGCACAGTAAGCTGTGTGAGAAGCAAGAAAAGAGGAACAACAGTATTCAACAAGATTGTATGCGACATGTACTCATTACGGAACGATTTAATACTAATGATGTTATGTTCTTCAACACCCGCAGAACAAATTTTTCTTGCTGAGGTCATGCTACTTATTACTAGATTGTTTCCAGACAACGTCTCATGTCTGGCATGCAGGAATTCCCTTGAATAGTGTGTTGCAACTACTGTCCTAGAAACTAGATCTACTGAGAAAACAACTTTGTAGAGTTATGGAACCAACTTTGGTGTAAAAACATACCCCACAGGTCACTGGTGTCTTACCGTAACCATCTGGATGATTAAAAGTAACCACTACTTAATAATTAATTTCAGTAGTAACTTAAATGTGAAATGGTAAGAGCTTTGTTAAGTGATAAATACATTACATTGTAAGCCATTTCACTAAACTGTATTCATACTCTATATATATTGCTCCTAATACAGACCCCTGCATTTGTGGGTATCTACCACCAAGCACAATCAGAGTTTATCAAGAACTACATTTACTGCCTGTAACAAGAGAAGGTTTTGCTGTTCTACCTTCAGACAGGTTGATAGACTAGAGATGGGATTAAAACCAAACATCAGTTGCTTGGTAGCAGACTAAACCAACTAGACTTCCACTTACAGCAGTGAGCTCAACTGAAGAATCACTCCAGAACGCGAAAGACATGAAATAAAACATAAATTATTTATAATTACATTGTTTATCCTACCAATCACCTACAACCTAATTTCAGCTACTTAATAAGTTTCTAGCATGGTTTAAATACATGAAGCAGCATTTGCTATCTGAGAACAACTGGTTAGGTAAGGATTCAGTTGCAAGGTTTCGTTCTTCAAACACAGTAACAGTAAAAGCAGTGAACAGAACCCACGGAAGTACTGAAAGATGGGCAAGAAAAGAAAAAATGCTATTCTAGCAGGAAAGCAAGCTGAAACTGAAGAGCTCTTGTCACAAAGCAAACTCTCTGAAATTAACACCTAACATTTCTAGCAGCTCCTCTCACTTTTATGCCCTGAGAAGCTGGCCAAAACTAACCTCAACTTTTTTCAACTCCTAACGTTTAGAATCACCAAATCTTAGGGATTGGAAGGGACCTTGAGAGATCAGCTAGTCCAATCCCCCTGCCACAGAATTACCTAGATCAAGTCACACAGGAACGTGTCCAGGCAGGTTTGAAACGTCTCCAGAGAAGGAGGCTTCATAACCTCCCTGGGCAGCCCCTTCCAGTGCTCTGTCACCCTCAACGTGAAGAAGTTTCTTCTCGTATTTATGTGGAACCTGTGTTCCAACTCATACCCACTGCCCCTTGTCCTATCGTTGGATGCCACTGAGAAGTCAGTCTTTGTTCCAATTATGAATGTATTTGCATATTAAAAGAACAGTTATAACATTTCACCCTCCTCAGTTTGGTAAAAGAGGTGAGGCAAGTAAGACTGGCACACATACATACAGATATATATACACGGCAGCTATTTTTGGTTTGGGGTTTTTTTTTATTCATGACATACTGATATAGTTCCAAAAATGTCAGTGACTGGGTTAAAATGCTGGGAATATTTCTGGCTGTCACCATTTCAAGATTTCTGGGCCCCTCAGTTTAGGAAGGACATTGAGGTGCCTGAACGTGTCCAGAGAAGGGCAACAAGGCTGGTGAGAGGCCTTGAGCACAAGCCCTATGAAGGGAGGCTGAGGGAGCTGGGATTGTTTAGCCTTGAGAAGAGGAGGCTCAGGGGAGACCTTATTGCTGTCTACAACTACCTGAGGGGTGGTTGTGGCCAGGAGGAGGTTGCTCTCTTCTCTCAGGCAGCCAGCACCAGAACAAGAGGACACAGCCTCAAGCTGTGCCAGGGGAAATTTAGGCTTGAGGTGAGCAGAAAGTTCTTCACTGAGAGAGTCATTGGCCACTGGAATGGCCTGCCCAGGGAGGTGGTGGAGTCGCCAACTCTGGAGCTGTTCAAGGCAGGATTGGACATGGCACTTGGTGCCATGGTCTAGCCTTGAGCTCTGTGGTAACAGGTTGGACTTGATGATCTATGAGGTCTCTTCCGACCTTGGTAATACTGTGAAGATCACATAATGGCATGACTACTCACTGATGTCTGGGAAATGCCAGCGTAGCTGGGACACTACTGAAGATCTGATACCTAAAACATAGTGTCATCTGGTGATACGTATCTGATTTGAGATCCCAATTTGACAAACACACGTAACTTGTATCCCTCAAGAAATAATGTGACTGTGTTGTATACTATAACATGAACTTTGTATGCTATTATGATGCTGCTAAGTTTCAAGAAAGATAAGACAAATAACCTACCAAAGGTCTTAATCATCTTTTCAGTATTCCTGTGGAGTTAAGATCACTATGTGTCTATGTCTTCCAGACATGGATGTGCCCAAACATCCAAAACCATGCACAGACATACTGCTGCACACACAGAGATTCTGTCTGTCAGCTGGCACCTACCACACAGATTTTACTTCTTCCCACCACCCTGTGAGAGTCCTTTTTACAAATGGTCAACTTGTTCTTTGAATTTGGTCTTACCTTGACAGAAGCAAATGGTAAAGATCAACAAATCAGAATGATGGATAATTAGATCTTGCCAAACATACCTTGGTTGACTGCCCTTTTTCTTTTTTTTCCATTTTATTTAGACTATAATTATTTTAAGTGAACCCTGATACTTTCTTTTTTCCCATACAGTAGCCAAGAGACGCTGACTAGTGCAAAGCAAGTCCTAGAAAGAACCACGGCATCTTGAAAATGCCAAAAAACACCACTGTAGGTCTACTACCAAAATAAATTCCTTATAAATATTATTTAACAAGAAATTATTCCTTGTTATGTTTTAATAAATATTATTACCAGGCAAAAAAAGTTTACAGAACATTTAACACACTGTTTGGCTTCCTGGCCACAGCTTCCAGGAGGAACTGAAGATTCTCAGTTTCCTGCATTTCTTTCAGGTTTTGAAATGCCCTGAAGCCATCTTCTGGACAATCTCATGATCTAACAAGCTTTCTCAGGCACTTAAATCACTCTAGAATTAATTATTTATCCATCTCTACTTGCTGATCCTTCTCTTCCTTGTGAAAAAAAAAAGATGTAACAGAAGACAACCATCAGCACAGCAGGTAACACTGCACATGAATGCATACACTGAGCTGGCCTGGGCTGACAAACATACAGCAATGAGGGCACAGGTAGACAGAGGGAAGAAAGTACTAAGGAATGGAACTTTTCAGTCTGCTACCACTTCCTACTGAAACAGTGATGTCAAGACTCTCCCAGATTCCTGATGAGAAATTCCTGAACAGAAATGGGACAGGAAGCGCATGAAAGCCGTGTGCCAGTAGGATGCACTGCAAAGGCTATTAATTTGCCATGAAGGTCTTGCACATAAAAAGCAGGTCATACCAATGCCTCAGCTGTTGCCTTCAACATTGTCTTTTCGGTAACTGAAGGCCTTATTAGCACTGTCCTTTTCTAGGAATTTGCCATGGAATCTGGACCTACTCCAGAAAAGGAGGCTGCAAAACTATTGAAGATGAGCTGTTCATTAGAACTATAAAAAGAATTTAAATAAAGCCTACTTTTTATCTCCACCTGCTGGCAGGTTCCCATGATCTGGCTTCTGTGGCACAGCCTGACTTCAAACACAAACATTAGCAAGGTAAAACTGTGAAATAAACTGAAACGCCAAACCAAAAACAGCAACACAAATTCACATGGAGAAATAAAAACCAACCAGGACAAAAACAGAAAGAATAGGTACCGAGCAAGAGAACAAAAGACAGACAATACAGAAATACATCTTATGTCTCTAGTGATTTTACATGGTAACAAACAAATGCTAGTACAGATGAAATTATTTATGCAGGAGAATCATGCTCTTCTTCCACTGTATTTATGCCTGCCTGCTTCACCTATTTGCATCATGTTTTGTTGGGGTTTTTTTTTTAATGATTCAAATTACCAGATTCCATGGTCATCTGAAGTAATCCATCCAGAGCACCGGAAAGAAGTCCTCTGCTAGATACTTTTAGGTGACTTAATACGACAGGCACAGACTGATATTCCAAAAATAAGGCCTTCCCTTCATCTGTCTTCAGGTCTGTGCAAAGGGAATTAAAAGCCTGAGCCAGGTAATCCACTGAAAGAGATCAGAAAACAGGTAATAAAACTATAATCATAGTTCCATTAAGCAATTCATGAGTAATTATCTTGAGTCACTGTTTTATACTCAGAAGCAAAAGCCTGAAAACATTACATTTTTATTTATAGACATCCTCTGCTTTTCTTTACTCCTTAGAAATATGTTGTGAGTGGAGAAAAAGACCTCATTAATGTTTATAAATATTTGAAGGCTGGGTGTCAGGAGGATGGAGCCACTATGGAGTGAAATAAATCATAGGAAGAACGTAGATTAAGTGAACCTAACTAATTTTCTCAATATTCTGATGTCAAATCTTTCTCAATATTTGGGAAGAGCATTGATCACCTGAAGTGCAGAAAATGTACATGGAAGCAAGTCATCCCAAGGCAAAAGTTTAACTACAGTGCCATCTGGTGAAGTTCTGAAGAGAATGGGATACATGTTCAAACCAAATGTGCTGCTTCATCACCAGATCATTAGCACCATGTGGTCAAAGTGATCAGAATTCATATGTAGTCATGTTAAACATGTTTAACAACTGATCATATATTTTCATGTGTATTTGCTTCAGCTGTGATGGAGCTGATCTTCTCCATGACATCTCTCATGGTGCAGTGTTTGAGGTGGTAGCTGGAGGGGTGCTGATAACACACCAGCATTTTGGCTACTGCTGAGCAGTGTTCACCCAGCACCAAGCCTGTGGAGGTGTTGGTTTTTTTCCTTTCCTAACATCCTCCCCACCTGAGGAGGTCTGAGGAAACGTCGGGGCCAGTTAGCTCAAACTGACCACAGGTGTACTCCATGCCATACGGCACCAGTCCAGATATAAAAGCAAGGGGAAAGAAGGAATGAAATGCCATTCATTGATGGCATTTTCTCCTCCAGACCAACCGCTACGTGTATTGGGCCCCGGCGTCTAGAATGGCAGCTAAACATAATCTGCTGATGGGAAGCAGCAAATAAGCTTTGTCATTTGCCTTTACTTCCATGGGTGGCTTTTGCTTTTTCTGTTTTATTAAACTGTTGTTGTCTTTACCCGCTGGCATCCTGTTATATTTTTTCTCTCTCCTGTCTCTCTAAGAAAGGGCAGTGACAGGGCGGCTTTGGTGGGCACCTGGCCCCCAGCCAGGGACAGACCACCACACCATGTTATAGAAGCCATCAGCAAATAGCAACCATAAGAAGCTAAACTGAGTAATTCTAATGAAAAGCACTGAACTACTTAAGCTAAACTGTTTACAAGTAACTATTTATTAAGAACTAATTATTACTTCCAGTTTTTATCAAACATCTCTAGAAACGTGCGTCTTAATTTAATAACTATCATGCTTCACAAAAATATTTTGACTGAAACTATTCCATCTAGCAGGTGACACACTGTATTTGTTCATTAAGGATGTCAGGGTGGTCTTTCCTCACGTTTAAATCTTGTGTTTAGTGTAAATACACACAACATAACCAGTGCACAGGTCAGTTACGCATAAAGACACACCAGCATGCTTATCATCCCATGCAGAAGGATGACTTCCATGGACAAGAACAGTTTATTATCTATGGATTTTAGCATTAATTCAGCATTAATCAGAGTGACAGGAATTGCAGCAGTTTTGTGATGTAGATCACTGCTGTCTGTGAAATGGCCCAAAACTGCATCTCATGCAAGAGACTGAAAAAATCAGATGCCAAAATACGTATCCCATTCTGATGTTCTGGCATGGTTTTTCAGGATTACCTTGTAAATTAACATCTCGGCAGCCTGTATTCCATCTATTTGCATTACGAGCAAAGGGGACGTGTTACCAGTCAAGACATTTTAAAACACAAACCAGTCTGAGAACAAAATATAGCAAAAATCATGGAATAATCGAGCCTGGAATCTAGTTTTACCCTCCTGCCCAAAGCAGGACCTGAAGTTAAGTTAGACTGCTCAGTCATAACCCCAGTGAACAGTTATTTGCTACCAAAATGATCTAAGAAAGTAAGGGAAAAATAAGTGGTTAGTATCACAAAGAGCTGGAAAAGGATTCTAGATACATTCATTCTTATGCTACCTTTGTAAAATTCATTCTTGCAGAAAATCACAGTTATGCAGCGCTACATTACTCTTGAATTGCTGCAGAAAGGGAGTCATCACCCATTATCTCTTACAACTGCTTTTAATGGTATATAATCAGTGTTTTCTGCATGACTTCAATAGAAAGGATCTGCAACACCTCTTGTTCTCTGTTCTCCTCGAAGAGAGAGCAGGCTTCATAACTGAAGGCAGCAGTTAACAAGCCAGTGCAGAGAACAGGTGTTCCATCCTTCGAGATGTATTTATCAGTTTTTTCCTCACCCTATCATAGTATCACAGAACATTAAAAGGCCACTTTTCAGACAGGTGGCTTTGAAGAAAAGTTTGTGAATGAGTTCATTTAACAGTAAAATCTGAATTGACAATCATATCAAGAACCAGCAATTTCATTAAGTAGCATTTTTCAGTGTTGGTAATGTTTTATGGAAAGACATCTGAAGTGCCAGGCTTGGTAGGAGAACAAGAGAGCAGCAGACAGGTATGGGTAGAAGCATGAATTGTATGCTAAACTTGGGCCAAGGGATGAATTTCAGGATATGTACTGTATCACGATTCATTTTAGCAATTACAATCCACTGCATGAGGCTTTCTTGTTTCCTGCAATTTTTTATTCACAAAGTAGTAAAACTCGAGTAAACCCACTTTTTATTAATAAAGGGTAATAGACTCTACACTACCACTGAAATGTTTTCTGACCAGGCATGTAACTGAAACCAATCAATTAACATTTAAAGATCAGAACGTACCTTGTGTCAGTGTTTTAAGCACAATTAAAGTTGACAGAAACCTCAAAGGCAAACAGGAACTCTTAAAGAATGCTGCTGATTTTGATTTACTCTCTGTAGACTGTGCAGAACTATGTGGGTTTCCTTTACTTACTACACCCTTGAAAATATCTTCACCAAGTCTCCTCATTGTTGATGTCATTGTTGCATGCTGTTTCAAGCAATGCACACAGTTAGTGAAAAATAAAAACATATTCAAGTCCTGTGTACTATACAGAGGTACAGCAGAGTATCTATATACCATAGCATAGTTACACTCTAGTGATTAAATAGCAAATATTTTTACCATGTGTTGGAATATAATCCATAGCAGAGGTACCATTCTGTGTTCCAAAAGCAGTAGAATAAAACTATCATGGCACTTCATTGTGTGCAGTTTTGGGCACCTCAATACAAGAGCGATGTGGAGGTGCAACTAAGCTGGGGAAGGGCCTGGAGAATAAATCTCCTGAGGAAAAATTAAAAGAGCTGAGGCTCTTTAGTTTGAAGAAGAGAAGGCTGAGAGGAGACCTCATCACTCTCTACAACTACCTGAAAGGACACTGTGGAGACGTTGGTGCTGGTCTCTTCTCACAAGTAATTAATGACAGAACAAGAGGGAATGGGTTCAAGTTACAACAGCGTGAGTTTAGACTAGATATCAGGAAGAATTTTTTTCAGCCCTGGAATGGGCTTCCCAGGGAGGTGGGTGAGTTGCCATCCCTGGATATGTTTAAAGATTGTTTGGATGCAGTGTTGAGGGTTGGGGTGAACTTGTAAGGTAAAGTAGGTGGTTGGACTCGATGATCCCAAGAGTCTTTTCCAACCAGAGTGATTCTGTGATTTATCAGCACATGCTTCACAAAGATAATAGTGAGGGCCCCTGATAGGCAGATATTTTTTAAGTTGCCTCTGGTTCCAGAACAAGCTCAGTAACAATACTTTGTAAGGCTACACGAAGTCATATCCTGTAAAAGCATTTTCAGAATCAAGGGCTAAACATGATCCTTAAAAACATGTTACAGGCAAGATCTGTTAGACTTTTCATCATAAAGTTTCTATATATCTACTACTTCAGAACCAAACTTCACAACATGTTAATTTAAAGTGCAGTTTCTTATTAGCACTAAACCTAACCGCTTACTACTCTCTTGAATTTAAACTCAAGATATGTAGAAGGTTTCCCACCCTTTATTTTAGTAAAACCACTACAGACAGCACTGTTCATTGCACTGAGCCCTCCCAGGACAGCTGTCTTTTTCTTTCACAGTATCACAGTATCACAGTATTATCAAGGTTGGAAGAGACCTCATAGATCATCAAGTCCAACCTGTCACCACAGAGCTCAAGGCTAGACCATGGCACCAAGTGCCACGTCCAATCCTGCCTTGAACAGCTCCAGAGTTGGCGACTCCACCACCTCCCTGGGCAGGCCATTCCTTTACTACATTGCTAAACAATTTCCTATAACATTCTAATCCAAAGAAGTAATTAATGTTTTGTGGTAGATGTTGAGCAGACCAGAAAAACCAAAATGCCTCTGCTGCTTTGCCACGCACTTCCATCAATTAAAGCAAACCTAAAATCTGAGTTTACTAGGGAAAAGGTTTGGCATACACATATGTAGAAATACAATTTCTGAGATGCTTAGACACCACAACAGAGATCACGTATTTATGAAAACCATGCTTAAGACACACAATGCCACATTTAAAACTAACTTGAAAATAATTTACCTGTGGTAAAAACCATGAATTTACGCTTTGCAAAGACAGGACACTTTCTTCTATATATGCTGTCTGAAAACACTTGTTCTTCACAAGTATTTAAAACACTAAATCCATTAATATTTGATGTGGATTTAGTTTAAAAAAAAATGAAAAAAGACTGTTTTACCTGAACACCAGTGTCTAGCTGGCATATAGACCAGTAAATAAATTTAATCACAGACATATGTATGTTAGGATTCACAAACGGCATCCACTGGAGTTGCTCAGTAGCTATTGGTAAAAGCTGTAAAAACATACAAAAGTAAAATTACATGCAGTTTATGCAAAGAAGCTAATCGTGAGGGAAAACCAAACAAAACTCACAACTTTCTCTTGGAATTTAACAGATTACACACACAAATATTCCCCAGGCCGATCCAGCACAGACCAGAATTGTAAACATACACAGATGATTTTTTTTGATACACATGTGAGCTCTGTCTCAGCAAATCAAATCCCTGTAAATCTTCAATATAATGAAGACAAAGCATAAAAGATTTTCTGAACATCTCCCTGATGTTCAAACCTTCGTATCCCCAGAAAGAAAACAACAGAAGCATTAAGAACACTGCACAGTATTATCTTTCATCAGACATATACTGGAACTATCATATCTAATATAAGGATACAAATATTTTACTCAGACATGTTCATATGCTTAGAAAAAAGAAGACTGTATGGAATTACACACAAAAAAGACAAATTCTCAACCGACAAAAGTGTCTCCAAATAAAATGCCGAAACTCTCAAGTTGAGACTGAACACCATACTTATCCTTAAAAATTACCTTTATGCTTTACAAATGGCAAATTATCTACAGCATCTCATTGCTGGAATTAACACTGACTTATTAACACCCATTTTAATCACTGTATCCAAAGCACATGCTAAACAGGCTGACTTGTTATATTCTAGAAATCAGTTCAAACAACCCATAAATCCAAACCAAATCAACGCAAGCAAACAATCAAAATCCTTTTACCTTCACACACATTTCCAGTGTGTAGCTTTTCTGGGAAGTCTTGTTAACCAGATGTTTATGACTGTCCTCTTTTTCTTGTCTTTTTATTTTGCTAAGATGCTGGTCTGAGATCCAATCCATAAGAAAAGCTAGGAGCTTATAAACTTGTGAATTCAGTGGTAGCTGTAACACATCCACAACATCACATATTTCAGCTTTTGTATGTAGAAATTGTTATTTTAATGCTCTAGACCTCTTTTACTTCATATAATCTGCTGTTGTTAAAATTTAACTGCATTGTTAGAAAAAGAACAAAGACTTAATGAAATTGTCATTCTGTCCTCGTACTCCATTGCAATGAAAGGTATGCAGAGGTACCTGAAGACAGGCTGCAAGAACAGTTATCTAAAGACTTCAAAAGCTTTCTTGTATCTACCTTCAGACAAGTGTTTTCCTCATCTCTTAAAACTATTAACTACTGATAGTTAGTAGGTTATATTTCACTTCAACAAAAGTACACTAAAACCTATGTAAACAGAAATTTGTTGGCTATAAATAGATAGGACTGTTGTAAGACATCTGATGTAGATTAATCAAGTAGGGTAGTGTGAATATTTCTTTACCATCTCACAGCTTAGCCTCTAGCTGAAGAAAACCATTACCAGTTGGGAGATGTTGGTAGAATACTACCAGAGGACTTGCTACTAAATTGTTGCAGTTTGAAAACTCCCAGAATTTTCAGATGTATAGATTTGTGCTTTCGTGAAGAAAAAAGATGCATGTTGCTTTAAGAGAATCCCCCCACAGCAATCTGTCCTGGGGGAGGTGACACTAGAATTGTTCCAGGTACCTGCCCTTGAGGGATAGGCTGGGTGAGAAGATAAAAGACAGGAGTGAGTGTAGCCCTGCTTCTTTTTGCTGAGGGCTCCTAGCCTAGCAGAGGGGTGCAGCCCCATGCTCAACCCCTATCCCCACACACACTTCCAGGGTGGTTGGGCAGGGGAAGATGGGCCTGCTGCAGCTCAGCCTCTGGCCCTCCGCGGGAAGGGATGCGCCAGCTCCATGAGGCTCTGACTCTGGCTTCGCAGCAGCGCTGCTGGCTTCCATCCAGGCTGGCTCAGGGAGAAGCAAGGACTTAGTGCTGATCTGATCTACACCCCCCACGGACCAGCCGTTCAGTGACCTGTGGTGAGATGAAGGGATTCCTCCTTTTCCCCCTGGAGCTGAGACAGGAGGAGAGAGGAGAGGTGAGGGTCATGGAACTCTCTTGGCCACATTTGCAGAGTAGCAGGGGGGCCCTGCTGACACAGCCACGCAGTCGGTCTCCATCTTGGGTCCTGCACGTGGCCGGACCATGCAGCCATCGCTGCCATCTTAGAGAGCACTGATCAGCAGGAAGAGAGACTTTGTCATTTCTGCTGCTGAGAAAAGCTAGGGATGCTTTTGAGTATTGGGGAGAGAATTCCTTTGTGCTTAGCTGAAGAAAGCAGAAGGACTCAAGAAATCCTTAAACCTTGGGCATGGAAGACAGAGTCTGGGTTCTTTGTTTGAAAGAACGTCTCCCGCATCAAGGGATGCAGTTCAGGTGCTGAGGAATCAGGCCTGCCCGATCAGCGTTGAGCTGGAGAAGCTATGCTCCAGAATTGAAGAGTTCGCCAGTCTGGACAGCCAAGGGTGCCACTGTCTGCAGACAGAGGTGACGAATGAGTAATAGAGAGGGTGGCAGTACACGTCTCTACTCGACTGGCATGTTCTTTCCCAGGTCTCTAATATAAAAAAGCCAAGGACCAATATGATAGTAATTTCCCACTGTATTTTTCTCAGAATACGTGATGGCATTTGTGACACAGTTTCTAGTTGGTGTGCACTAATTTGCTTAACCTTTTCCTCTTTTCTGTGTACAGTTATAGAGTCAATAAACCTTTTTCCATTTTCCCTAAGCTATCCATTGTCCAGCAAATTTTATCCGAGATCTCACAGAGACCTAACTGCTTGGTTTTCTTTTCCTTTATCTTGGAGTGCGGTCTTGAACCCACTACAAAACTGGTGCCAAAACCCGGGAGCAAAGCAGTTTCTTAAACTGCTTCATAAATGGAAGAACATGGAGACAGGAAGCATTTAATTAAATGATGTAAGAAGACACTTTAACAGACACAAGAGGATTGTTTTGGAACTATGAATGAACACTGTGTTCACTTTCCCTCATTAAAGACTATTCTACATCAGAAAATTAAAAATCTGTATCTGATACTTCTGACTATCTTTCAGCTAGTGATGTTTAAGAACAGTGCTGTACTGTAGCAGTGATCAGAATGAGTCTGATATTTGCTCTGACACAGCAAAAGAAACTAATTACAGTACAAGCCAGTTACACTTTTTATGGACAATGTGACAGGAATAGGGAAACGTATCACATAAAGAAAAAAATACACTATATACATAAGCAATCTGAAACATAACAGAGCTATTTTTAGCAACAAGCTTAATTCTTTACTGTTTTCCCCCAATAAAATCTGTATCTTTTCTTACTGCAACAAGGACACTGACAAAAATGGAAGTTACATTTTCTAATTTCTAGCAGATACGCAGAAAATGTTCCACTGTCTGTTGAATGAATCTTTCATTTGGCCCCATTCTTACCTTAGCAATTTTTGATGTTGTCATCACTTTTCCCAGCTTGACTGGTTTTCTTTGTTGTACAGCTTGATATATGTCCTTAGACTTCTGCACCGTTAAAAATTCATGCTTCCTCTGCAACAAAACATAACAAAGAATTATATTCAACTGATTACCTACAAAAGAAGCAGGTACATATAAGGACAAACCTTACTTGCAGATACTCTAAACGAGCTTGTACTTTCCTTGCTTGACCTTCCAACTTCTTGTTCAGCTCAGTTACATCACTCAGCTGAAAGAATCAGAAAATACTTGAATAGTTGTAAATTCAAAACTCAGTTCTTGACTCATTTAATACACTGAAATAATTTTATATGCAGCTAAACTAAGCTTTTTCTTCTAAGCATGTAAAGTGGTTGAAATAAAATCATTATCCACTTTCTAAACACATAAAAGCACCAGAACTAGCTGAAAGTTGGAAGGCATCACTGGAGGTCATATGGTCCAGGCCCAGAGCTGCAGGGCTACCAAAAGCCAGCTGCATCATGTCCAGACAGCTTTTGAGTATCACCAGGGTGGAAGAATTCACCACTTCTCTGGGGAAACCTGCTCCAGAATAAATAAGACAACAGAAGCCGTTTGTTGGCATGCAGTGCAGCCTTTTGGTTTGCAGGGTAAGTACTACAATTACAATCTACATATGTAGTTGCTGCATAACTTGATTACTTTTCATGAAGCAGGACATAAAAGTGGAGAACACATTTCACAGATCATCCAACAACCTTGTCAATGGGGCAAGTTTTCTACTCTGCAGAATGAAACAGCTACTGATGATACTACAAAACCAGTTTGCTTTGTGAGAAAAGATGATGGGGACTGTAACACATATTTAAATGCAAAAAATATGCTCTATGCATATAACAGTGAACAGCATGATTATCACAGAAACCCTCAGTCTGCATAGAAATGCAAAGATTTTATAGAGGGGGTTGCACCAGAACCATCAACATCCTAGAAGTCAGGTCTGACCTTCTCTAAGAGGAAAGAACAAGATTCTGCAGTAGACTCTTACTGTACTCAGACTATCAGAACTGTGGTTAATACAATGAATAAACAATGGTCAAATAGTTTAGACAGTAATTTGTGTGTCAACATTTTAGACTTGACAGCCAAGAGAGACGAAAATTCTTCTTTCTCTGTTATGAACCACTGTCCCAGTTTAAGAACTGAGAAAACATTTACTTTCTTCTTTCACATTTATAAATATAACTGAAAATACTGAGCAAAAATGGAGTTAGAAATATACATTCTACTTTTTATTTAATAATTAAAGCACAGCAAGTCAGCACCTGCACTCCATCTACTCTTAAACTGCTTCAGAGGACATGGATTTGATCTTTCTAGCAATTAGCTGTTGCTAGCAGTAAGAGGAGTTAAGCCTGACTATTTTTTACACCATGAAACATTAGAAAGGGTAAACTGCAAGTACTGGAAAAAGGTGTGGGATGTAGTCTCAGTCATTCATACAATTCTTGTCTTGCAAAAACAAAAAAAATCAGTAATTTTGCAAAAAAGCTGTTAAAGTATTTAGAAGTTTTGACAGTTGATGAGTAAAATGGCTGGTAAGAGACAATAACTAATTTTACCTGCTTTCTTAGGGAGTCATTCATTTCCTTCAAGGCATCAAATGATGACTTCAGCCTCCTATTTTCTTTAGTTATTTCTCTCAAAGCTTCTGTCAGTTGTTTAACTTCTACCTCATGTTGCTACAGAAGTACCAAAGTTAAAAACACAATTTACAGGAGCCAGCAACAGAAACAACTGTGAGCTACGTTCCGTTTTAGTGTTAAAATAACAGGACAAACTTTCAAAGATCAATGGCCAAATCTGCACATTCAACCAATAGTGAGGAAAACAACATCCAAACAGTAAAGAAACTGAGAGTATGGACAGGCTAATGTCCTTATTCTTCAAGATTCTACTACTCTTTCCTCATTCACCCACTTATTTTCTACTTTTCCATTTCCCGTCATATCCTCTCCTTCCTACATGTGCAAATGATAAAAATAAAACACAGTATAAGTTTAAAGAATGTAAGCCCTGAAGAGACCAGGATGATGAAGGAAGTGGAGCACCTCCCTTATGAGGAAAAGCTGAGGGAGCTGGGTCTCTTCAGCTTGGAGGAGACTGAGGGGTGACCTCATTCATGTCTATAAATACGTGAGGGGTGGGTGTCAGGAGGATGGAGCCAAGCTCTTCTTAATGTCATCTAGAGACAGGACAAAGGCAATGGGTTTAAGCTGAAACATAGGAGGTTCCATATAAATATCAGAAGGAACTTCTTCACGGTGAGGGTGACAGAGCACTGGAACAGGCTGCCCAGTGGGGCTGTGAAGTCTCCTTCTCTGGAGACATGTAAAACCCACTAGATATGTTCCTGTGCGACGTGGTCTAGGTGATCGTGCTGGTCAGGGGGATTGGACTAGATGATCTTTTGAGGTCCCTTCCAATCCCTAATGTTCTGTGATATTAATATATGCCAGAATCGACTATGCGTAGTCCTCCAACTTTACTGTGAACTACTGTCTCACTACAGCTTTACAACAATTGCATTATGTTTCTGTACACTTTCCTAATGCAGTTATGAAAAATGCCTTTCACAACTCACCAAAAATGTGATTAAGTCCAGACAAGTTAATTACTACTTCTCTATTTGCAATGCCTGTGAATTAGTAGTAGTGGATTTAAGACTGATTTGACAATTTATGACTA
This sequence comes from Rhinopomastus cyanomelas, assembly GCA_013400115.1. Classification (NCBI taxonomy): domain Eukaryota; kingdom Metazoa; phylum Chordata; class Aves; order Bucerotiformes; family Rhinopomastidae; genus Rhinopomastus; species Rhinopomastus cyanomelas. The sequence goes on from VXBP01006859.1 coordinate 262,267, forward strand.
ACATATGCTCATAATTATTTTTTGCACTGTTCTTGCCATTGTGCTTCCTATGGTTTGTTCATAGCTTGTTTCAGGATCTAGTTAGTTATTTGTTTAGAGAACTGTCATTAATGTGATGTCTGTACAATGTTCTCCCTTTTGAAAAGAAAGGCACCACGTTTTCTTAATCCTCTAATACTTCATTTGGCCTCCACAATTTTCACATGTAACCACTAATGTTTCCTGGGTTTTCACCAGGCAGTTCCCCAACTGGTGTTTATAATAGTATTACTATTATAAACTTAGATGATTTGAAACATCTAAATCAACACCTTAACCTATTCCTTCCCTTTTCAAAAGTTGAGGTCCTGCTCCTCTGATGCCCTTTTCCTGTTTTAACATGTAGTCTATCCTCCCTGAACAGCTTTGCGTACTTGAAAGCAATTTAATTTCTCAGCTTATGGTTTTCATAGAATCATTTAGAACACCAAGATCAACCATTAATTTAACTCTACCAAGCCCATTATTGAACTGTGTCCTTCAGCATCATATCTACATGACTTCTAAACACCTCAATAGATGGCAATTCAAGCACCATCCAAGGCAGCTTGTTAAAGTGCATGATGGCTCTTTCTATAAGCAAGTTTTTCCTGATGTCCAGCCCCAGCTTCCCCTGGTACAACTTCTCCTTGTCTTCTCTACTTGTGAGAAAAGACTAACTCCCACTTCTCTACAACCTCATTTCTTCAGGTAGTTGTAGACAGCAGTAAGATTTTCCCTGAGCCTCCTTTTCTTTAGACTAAACAGTGCCAGCTCATTCAGCAGCTCCTCATGAGGCTTGTTCTCCCGACCCTTCACTAACCTTGCTGCCCTTCTTTGGACCCACTCCAGGACCTCAATGTCTTTCTTGTATTACACAGGACTCAAGATGTGGCCTCACTAGTGCTGAGTACAGGGGAACTTCCCTGCTCCTGCTGGCTACACTATTTTCCATACAAGTCAGAATGCCATTTGTCTTCAGACAGAGATTCATGTAATGACTTCTCCTGGTGATCTTCTGGATAACAACGAAAACGTTTAACAATAAACACAAATTCAACAGAAAACACTCAAAAACCAGTTATATTCACTATCTGTTCTTACAGCAAAATCATACTGTTTCATCTCCTCTCCTACCTTCAAATTTAGGTTCATCTTTACTTCCTTTGAACTTCTTGAATATTTTCAGCTAATACTCTCTGCGATAGCAGTTATGTCTGAAGACCTCATTACAGCTTAAACCTTTCCTTTATCAGCTAAGACACTAGCTTAGCTTACATACAATTAATTACAGACTACAATTTTTTTCTCTAAGAGTGGTCATATAGTTTTTTGCTACTTTAGGAACAACTTAGCTTCTCCTTCTAAATAATTATGTATATTATAATAATAAAATATACCTACAGACAACTACATGAACCATTCTGAAACAGAAGCCATACAAAAACCCAGAAACCTTTCATTTGGGGATTTCAAGCACTTTGAAAAATAGGATTCTGTCAAGCAATCATGATGGCTTTAGAGAACTACAAACAAGTGGCAGGTAGAGGAATAAACATAATTAAATGCATAACTGCACCTCTTTTATAATTCCAAATTTTGTGTGAACATCTTCCTCAACACTTCTTATTTTAGCCAAAGCTGCTTCATGCCTGAAAACCAATGCTTCTCGCTCTCTTAAAAAAGTCTCTCGTTTCTGGAGCTGCAGAGCATATTGCTGCTGTGCTGAACTTTCTTTCTGTGAGAAAAGAAATGTTAAAGTTGCTTTAAAACCTATTAAGTTGTCATAGTTTATACTCAAATTGAATTTTCTCTCCCAGCAATATGCTTAGCTTTTTCTAAAATTAGTGTTACACAATAGATCACTAATTAAAGGTATCCTGATGGCTGTTTATGTTCAGTTTCCTCACACATTAACCCAAATCACTTTGATGTGTGTCAGGATGGCTAAGCCTTCCAAAATACAAAAATTTAAGTGTACGTGGTTGTTCAAGTATAAACCTAGACAATTAAACGTAGACTTTTGTTTCCAAAAGTTTTGGTATTAACTGTAAGACAGAACATGGTCTAAAGCAACTGTCTGTGCTGAACACTAAATGACTATATTGTTGCTTCAATTAGCAGCAAACATGCCTGAAAACCTGAAAAAGACAGACAATTACCATCCTAACCTAACCCTAACCATCATTTCCTACGGTACAAAAGACAGACCTGACAGGGAAACTAGCAGAAGCACGTTAGCTACTACAGAATAAAACTACATCAGAGATTCTTCTGTTAGTGGTCCAGGCCTGTTAGCGGACGAAGTGTTGCAAACCCCCAGCATGTAAGTAAAGACAAGACAGAATGGAGAGATTCTGGAGGGGACCATGAAAAGCAAGCACCTGTGAATGTCTAGAGTCAGAAGAATAGTTTCAGATGCTCTCAAGAGAAGCAGTGATTTCCCTCCATGCCCACAGTGCCCACGCCAAGACGCTGCTGGATGCAAAGGTTTAAACTCCTTGAAGCTAAACTGTAACTTATCTCCCCAGTACATAAGTCAAAGCACCACTATCAAGTCAGTGAATTTAACAAAGAGATGAATGATGAGAGTTCTATACAGAATTGTGATTAAAGAGCATTAAGTAATAGTGATTTAGTAAATAAGTAATTTCTGAATTCTCTGCCAAAAGTGAGACTCCACTCAACAAAATTTTTATAGTGACAGCAGTTCCTACCTGGAGCTTCTGATGTATGATAAATAATTCATCGTAAATTTGGTTGATGTGAGGCGGTATTAACCCTTGAACATCAGTGCCATTCACAATTTTCTTTATCACATGATTGGTCATATTTTGGTCATTGTTTTCTCGTGTATTTGCAGCCAAATGGGACAGTAAGGCGCTGCCTATGGAAAGAAAAAACTCATTGTACATTACAAAACCAGTCCCAGACAAATAATTACATGATTGTTGTAATAACCCAGTGGAAACATTAGGCACTTAGAGTGACAAGCAAGAGGTATCAAAACAAGAAAGCAAATGCCTAAAGAACAATGGAGAATTGCTCAAAGCTGTGTTCCATGACCTATGAATTGATCAGTGATCGATGGAGCTTTGTAAGTGGAACTATGCCCTCCAATATAGAAATCCCATAGATATATATGCGTGAAGTCTATGCACAGACAGATCATAATGTAGTCAAAAGCTCCCATTTTTCTTCCAAGGGCTTCAGGCCAGAGATCTGCTGCTGCCTTAGTTTGCATTGTGTGGGTTTTTTGGCCTAAGAGAACATGGAGTTACTGTGACAACCTGTAGTAAAGAAGTTTGGAATTCCAAGCTCCCTTAGTGTCACTACTGGCCAACAGGCAACTGCGACAACTAGTATGACTGGTTTGGAGCTTCTAGTTTCTGGCTCGATCTTCACTTCACTTTTGTCTTTGGAGACAGACACATGGCACTGAACACCCATACTGCCCTTGGAATGCGGTGAATAAAGTGGAATCTCAGATCAGCAGACGGAAGGATTTGCCTGCGATCTATTGTTTGCTGAAGCGGAGAGAGCCTTTCCCTTGTTGGTGGCCCACAGGAATTGGCATGCTGGAAATGGAAGAATGGCTGACACTGAGAGCCATATGCAGGGACTGAATGGAGTCCACATTTCCACACGGAAAAGACCTGGAGGCTTTCTGTCCTTTGTTTATGCCTGCAATTTATAAGGAGTTTTTGAAGCCTCCTTGCCTACGCACATCAGCATTATTAACTAAATTAATTGGATAATTTTGTCTCAGCACAAACCATTGTTGGCTGCTGAGTAGACCGTGGCCTGACTCTAAGTTAACAGAACAAGGCTTAAGAAACTACTTGGGATGACAGGAAAAACCGTTAGACCAAACAAACAATGTAAGCTTACGACGTAGGAAGCTGATGTAAGTTGCAGATAGCAGTGAGGAAAAGCTGGATTTCATCAACAATTAAATGGCTGAAATTCACAGATAACTGAAGGGGAGTATTTGGATCTTTTGGGGAGAGACATCTTGCAAGGCCAGCTGCACCTAAGTAGCATGAGGCCATGATCACCTAGGTGATGGTATCAGAAACACAAATTTGGGTACTGTGCTGTTTCTGGCTAGGACAGAGTTAATTTTCTTCATGGTAGCTCATATGGTGCTGCATCTTGAATTGGTGACCAAAATCCTGTTGATAACATGGGGATGTTTTAGCTACTGCTGAGCAGGACTTGCACAGAACAGCGAGTAGCCCAGGGTTGCACAAGAAGCTGGGAAGGGACACACAGCTGGGACAGCTGACCCCAACTGACCAAAGTGATATCCCAGACCATATGAAGTCCTGCCCAGCAATAAAGACAGAGCCACACAAACTCCTTCAATTGCAGCAGCATTTTCAAACACTTGCAGTGAACGAACAACAGCTGGTCCCTTCTGCATTCTTCTACTTAGAGACTCCTGACTTAGCTGAACAACAGGTAACTCTCTCTACCCACTGCCAGTTTTCCACCCTTAAACTGACAAGACACCCTAATTAGAGTTGCAGTATTGTTAATGCAGCTAGCTAGTTAAAAGAAAATAAACAAAAACAAGGCCCCAAAGCCAACCTTCGTTTCTTCATTCAGATTATGAAGTCACTTGGTAAACAGTTTCATCTACACTTGATTTTTCTTTTTAAAAAGTTAATATGGCATCAAATATGTCTAGATCTCCTAAGCCAATTCTAAAGGGGTTGCTTAGACTTACATGAATGGTTACACGCCCAAACTAAAACACATTTTAGTTTATTATTGTATTTCTGATCTGAGCAAAAATGCATTTGTTAGAAAGGTCTTCCCAATTACATATTGCAATTCACAGAGTTGTAAACATATTTAAAACCCCATATTTATTACCTGTGTCCATGTATATAGCTGTATTTCGACCTGCAGCAGTTTCAGAGCAACTAATGGTATTTTCTTCCATTTCTAGTCCACTTGAATCACTACAAAAATCTTGCTCATCACCAAAGCTAAAAAAATTTAAGAAAGCAACAATCCAAAATTACTCGGTCCCTTCCTAACACACAGAGCACTGAGAGAAGTCTCTACATAAGTGTAGACACTGCTCAAGCTACGATTTTGAGATCTGACTGGTAACAAATAGCAGAGGGAAATCATTTGGATGGAAGGCATTATTATTCACAAGAGTTTAACAATAATTACTAATGTAGCTGACTAAAAATATAACAACAAGAACGCAGCAGGTAAAACACTCTCAACCTTTCAAAATTATTTTTTCATATTTGGTGTAAAGTAGCCCTCAAAAGAAATGTCTTGGCTTTACTCCAAAATAAACAAAGTGTTCAGTCGCCTGAGCTATTTGCTTTCCTCCTAGTTCAGTTTACATCACCTAGTTTGGTTTATGTCATCCCTGTATCCCATCAGCAAGTCAAATATATGCAGATTAGATTAGAAAGAGAGCCAGACAGCAGTCCCCACCAAAATCAGCATTCACACTATTGCTCTTTAAAGTAGCTCTTTACTTAACAACAAAAACCCTAACTTTTGGGTCTGTGCCTCAGTTTATTACTAAATGATGGAGAGCAAAAGAGAAAACCTCTTACCAATCCCAGCCTTTAAAACTTTGTAGGAAATCACTAGTGTATCTGTTCTCTCTTCCACCTTCAGTAAATTCTGCCCCTATAGAACATTTGGATAAAGCAGTAGTTGTATTTTCCAGTGAGTTGTCCATATCACCTGGAATATATTAAATAATAATTTTAATTTGTATTTGATAAACTGACATTTATAAATTGACAAAGGCTTACTAGAGAAGCTTGCCATGTGATCATGTACATTCAGGAACAAAAAAAATATCCCCTCTGATGCAGCCTGGCCAAACAAAGAATTGTAACAGCTTAAGCAATAGGAAAAACTATTTCATTTACAAACCAAATGCATCTTTCTGAAGTACTAATGTATTTCTGCCTTCATAGATTCTTACACAGCCAAAGTCTGATAAACATGTTGTTGTACCCTGCTGTCCACGTGCACCAGCAACTTGTGTTTCTCCAGAAGCCCAAAGACATCCTAAATATTAAAAGTCCTTGCATCTTCAAATTAAAGCCAAATGTATGCATTATGGTGTGGACCGCTACTCACTGCTTCAAAAACTTAAATGCATACAGGTTGGAAGCCATTATTCTAGAGCTTCCCTTGTGACCTCGATGTTAACATTTCCAGGCTCGCTCACACATATCACAAATGCCTAATCAAGAATGTCTACCTATTAAAAATGAAAAAATATATACCTACTTAAAACTAATACAGGAATGATAGTGACATAGCTTATATTTTCCCTGAAAAAGTATTACCTTTGTACAGCAGGGAGGTTCCACCCTTGTATTTGGTACGTAACGCTTGCGGGAAGTAATCCTACAAGAAAGTACAAAGCCACCACAATACGGTTGGCATTTTCAAGGAATATGTGTATTAGAACTTGATTGTTTTAACACTTTTGACAGAACTCTTACTACAAGTTACTGAGTTTGGAAAATGTTTTTTTTTTTTCAATATTCAAACGTAAGTGGCCCTTATATTAATATAGAGGTAAACATATTCTCCACAATCTAATAATGAAATACTAGTAACATTTTATGTGTTTGAGAGACTATGACACTACAAAGACAGCAATACAAAATAAGGGCATACATGTAGAATTGGGTAGTCAAGGAAACAGTGCCAACTATAACATCAGTTTCCTGCTCTACTTTTTTCTATTAACTACAAACTGAAAAAAAAAATACATGTATTTCAACATTCCCCTGAAAAAACAAAGCATCTAGAGCACCATAAAATGCCACCAGAATTGCAAATCCTCCTGCAAGAACGAATGGCAGACACACCCATATTTTAGCTACTGAAGAACACACATCTTCGCTTAATCTTTGGAACAGTTCCCAATCCTAAAATGGTATATCACACTTCCTTGGAAAAAAACACTTGTTCTGTATTCATTTGATGATTCCTAGAACCAACTTGATCTCCCAACCCAACTACATGCATAACTCAAATCCACCTTTCCATCACTCCCAATCTGTGGCTGCTCGCTGGTGTTTTCACAACATACAACTTCCCTTGCAACATAATTTTGAACACTTGAGGTCTGTGACCATCTGAATACACTCCAGGTGCTTGACCCACGGAATACAGATGCAAGAAGGCAACTGCAAAAAATTGTCAGAATGAAAGAAAAAAACACTAGCCAAAGCAGAAGTGCCAGGGTACATCCCATATACAAAGTGCCAGAGACTTTTCGGACACTGGCATGCAAGAGAGGTCTTCACTGCTGGTTTTTGTGGCACAGCAGTTTCCTAATCCACTGGGTAGACACATAACTGTTTATGTCAGGCAAAGCAACGGGCAATAGAAGAATCATAATCCAGTTGCTTCATTTGTATTGGTCACAAAAACTGGCACTCTTGGTGTAAAGCAACACTGCTTTACTTTGACAAGGAAATTATCCCCACCGCAATTTACTAGCTGGTCATTGTGGCTCTCTGTTACGAACTAGGAGTTTGATTCTTCTCTGGTTGCCTAGACATGGAATGATCCCTGAAAACAAACCTAGCCACTAGGATTTACAAAACACTCTCAACATATTTCAAGTAAGGCTCACAATTTCTGCGGCAATTCTCTTCTATGTATTCCATACGTGCCTCGTACACTACTTTTAAGGTTCATGGTTTATCTTGTGCAAGTGGCAGGCGCCAGAAGGCTTAAGGTACAAACACGGAGCGCCAAGCTGCTCGGACAGTGTTTTGGGAACGCAAGAAGCGTGGAATTGCGTTTTCCTGGCCAATGCCAAGCTCAGACAAGGATGACTCCTCAGCATTGCCATGAAATCAGAGAAGCAAAGGGGTAAAACAAAGCCCTTCACGCCGAAGTCTGCGCAAATCCCGTTCCTGGCAACGGTACCGGCACGCTTTCAGCGAACCCCAGGGAACGGGACGGCACCTCCCTACCCCAGGAAGCACAGCCCGGACAATGCGAGGCGGAACGACTTTGCTCCTTCGTCCTCCATCACCACCCGCCCCTACCCCTGGTCCCCACCGTCTCACCCCCGCCAGTCCCCGCCGCTGCAGACGCTCGGCGGAGCGGCCGCGGCCCGGGCTGAGGCGCAGACTGGCCCCCGCCACGGCTTTGCGGTGTCGCTTCTCGCTCGAACTAACCGCCGCAAACTGCGCAGGGCTGCGGGCGCACGCGCGGTAAAAACAACGTAGCGGGCGCGTGCAAGAGCTCCGCCCCGCCCACTGGGCCCGGGGCCTGCGCAGGCGCGTCCACGCCCCCGAGGCAGCTAGAGTAGAGGTATCTGCAGCGCCCCGGCAGTTTTTGGCGCCGGCTCCGGAACAGCCTTGGCACCTCTGTTTTATGGGGTTATCTTGATGCTTTAGCGGGAGAGCCCTTTAAAAATTAAATCTAAAGACAACGTACCTTACACGTGAATGCGCAGCTTGCTTTCAGACTCATAATGCCGAATCGGTTACAGCCACTGCTGTCATTATGGAGAGCAAAAGTGTACAAAACCCTCAGGTTTATTTATGCACGTTCACTACTGACAGAAGTGCCCCTGCTCTGTAGGGTTACTCAGTGCTGCAGCAAGATCAGAGAAGTCTGGCCAGGAGCTAACAATCCTGAGAAGACCGCTAGAAGAGCCTTGACAGAGCAGGGCCAGGGCAATACTATAGCATTTCAGTATTAGGTAGATGTTTTTAACTAGACTAAGAAGTTCAGAAACAGTCTAGGTACAAAGTGACACTGGCACACTGCTCGAGCGAAGTACCAATGTTTACATGAACCACCCCACCTGGCATACCACATCCAGTTCTGCAGCCCCCAATACAAAGACATGGAACTGTTGGAGCCAGTACAGCAAAGGGCCAAGAAGATGATCAGATGGCTAGAGCACCTCTCCGATGAGACCACTGACAGAATTTGAGCTGGTCAGCCTGGAGAAGGCTCAGGAAGTGATCTTACCTCAGGAAGTGATCTTACAGCAGCTTTCTACTACCAGGCAGGAGCCTACAGAAACAAACAAGAGGGACTTTTTACAGGGGACTAGTAACAACGGTAATGGTTTCAAGGTAAATAAGGTAAAAGAGGATAGATTTAGATGGGCACTTAAGAACAAATTCCTCAGTATGAGGGTGCTAAGGCACTGGAACAAGTTGCCCAGAGAAGCTGTGGGTATGCCATCATTTGAAGTGTTCAAGGCCAGGTTGAACAGGGAGCCCTGGGCAACCTGGTCTAGTGGAATGCACCCCTGCCTATGGCAGATATGTTTTTTTAAGGTCTCTTCCAACTTAAAACTATTCTATGATTTCAAATACTGAGGTGCTCTTCAGAGACTTCAGACAGCACAAACTTGCATCTCCACCCTGGCCTTCTTAAACTTGTTTTCTGCTCCTTGGAGCAGTTTCAAAGGCCTTCAGTTTACAGACCAGCAAACATTTGCATACTAAAAACAGATTTATGAGAGCAGGAAGCCAAATATGCAAGTTTTTCATTTTTAAACAAACTGAGAGGCATTTATTTTAACAAGATTTAATTCTGAAAATTTGACATGTATTACAAATATGGCAGGATAACACAAATACACTCAAAATACGCCAGTGTCTCAACTTTTTATTTGACATGCAAAAAATTAAAATAGGACACAAAACCCCCATCTCTAAGCTGTAATTTTACATTTATACATCAGGAGAGTCCATCTTAAGGATTGGAAATAATTAGTCATTAACATCTAAATACTGAATTATACTGCTCTAGAACATCTGTATACTCAAAGCGATAACTTATATTTGCCCACAGTCTGTGATGACAATTCTTCCATTTACCTGCCCTTTAGCAGAACCAAAGGATTCAATCTTTTTCACAACATCCATTCCATCTTTCACAAACCCAAATACCACATGCTTGAAGTCCAAGTGTTCTGCTTTTTTAAGTGTTATGAAGAACTGAGAATTATTTGTATCCCTGCCCTTATTTGCCATTGACAACAATCCAGGGCCAGTGTGTTTCACTTCAAAATTCTCATCTTCAAATGCTGTTCCATAAATGGATAGTCCACCTGTTCCATCATGGTTAGTTATATCACCTCCCTTAAAAACAAAAAGCACAGCATTAACTCTCAAGTCCAAAAAGCATAATTATGTTTTCTCAATTATATTTCCTTTCAACAGTAAGGACTTGCTTTGGAAGAACTCATTTGAGTACCGTATTTACTTAGACATAAGGCCTCCCAGCTTCAGCAGCTTTATTTATAGCAATGGATAGTTTACCCCTTGTTTATTCTCAGCACTGCCTTTTCTCTTCCTGCTCCACACTGTGACCACTCCTCTAGACCTGCCTTTCCCACTGCCTGCTTCCTGTATCATTTGGCCCTGCGTCCTGGCTTCAGCAGGGACAGAGTTGGTTTTAATTCCTTGTAGGTGGTGCAGTGCTGTGTTTTGGATTTTACATGAGAATACTGACAACACAGTGATGTTTTAGTGGTTGCTTATCATAAGTTAAAGATTTTCCAGTTTCCCGTGCTCTTACAGAATCTGGGAGGAAGCACAGCCAGGCCAGATGACCCAAACTAGCTAAAGGGATATTCCATATGATGAAACACCACTCTCAGTATATAAACTGGGAGAAGTTGGCCCAGGAGGGTTGATCACTGCTTGGGCATCAGTTAACAACTGGTCAACAACTGTGCTGTGTATCACTTGTCTTTTACTGTGTTTTTTATTTCTTTTTGTTACATTCCTTTGTTACCATTGCTACTGTATTTTTGTTATTGTTATATTTTACGCCATTTTAGTTACAAAACTGCTCTTGTATCAACCCACAAGTTCTACTGGTTTTTTCCCAGTTCTCTTCCCCATCCCACTAGGTGGAAGGAGTGAATGGCACTTACACTGCCAGCTGGGGTTAAACCACAACACTGACAGCTGGTACCTGCATTCTCACTGAAGGCACTTTTGCTTAGTACTGGCAGGCATGGAATTATTCACCTGAAGGAAAATTCAAGTACAAGTAACTTCTTGTTTCTGTGTTGGCAGCAGCTTTTGCCCCAAACTCTACCAATAAGAACATGCTATCCTGCATAAGTGTTTTTTTTAAGTGCCACCTCAGTCTGTCAATAAAGTTTTGCTGTTATGCTTACCTGACACACAAAGTCAGTGACTATTCTGTGAAAGCGGGAGTTCTTGAATCCAAATCCTTTCTCTCCTGTGCACAGTGCCCTGAAATTCTCAGCAGTTCGAGGGACAATATTTGAAAACAGCTCCATGGTTATGTGTCCTAAAGGTTCATCATCAGCAGAAACTTCAAAATACACAATAGGGTTGGTGTCCTTTGACAGTCCTGCTGCCAGAGATAAGTGTCCCTTCTGTAGCTCTGACAAGCTTAGCTGGCATTCTTCAAACCTTCTCTTGAAAGAATTAGCCAGTTCCTGACTTTTAAATCTGACTGCAAGCTGTTCCACTTTCCCTTCACCATCTGAAAAGAAATCAGAGAGTGGGTTTCTTCTGTTCCATACAGTATAGTCAGAAAGAAATAGCTTTTGTCTGGTATGATCTCCAAACAAAACGTAGAAATTACAGACTATCTAGGAAAAAAAACACCAGAAAAACTCACCAGCATAATCTGTGGCTGTCCAAATTAAAGCATTGTTTGAGGTATCAAAGGGCACCAAGTTCATTTCTTTGGTGATGATGTGGTTTGCACAGACTTTAAGAACTTGGTCTCTTCTCATTAGGATTCTATAGTATTTCTTCTGTGTATGGAAGAGGATCTTTATCTCTCCAACACCACGTTCCTTCCACTGAGTAGCATCCCTGTCCCATCTGTAAAGTTTTGCCCTTTCTTTGAACAAAATCTCTTCATCTTCTTCTCCAGATTTTACCTCCACCTATAAAAGAGCAGAGTATTTATGAATTCCCATGGAGCTGTTGTCACCACCGACACTAAATAGTGTCATGTGCATTTATGATGATTCTAACACGTTACAATGGCAAATTATTTAACGTGTTCGTATGAGGTGCTCTAGCAAGTTTCCCAGGAAAGTTTTGGGTTTGCAGAATGACTTGAACACAGAGCTACCATACAGGGCTACTACTCTTCCAGGCATTACCTTTTGAACCTTGCTCAAGAACTTGGCATGCTGGCCTTGTATTAGTGCTGCAAGCATGTCTACAGAAGTAATCACCCCTCTGTACTTAGCATTGGTAAGATTCCATCTCTAGTACTGTGCTGAGTTTTGAGCATCTCAGAACAAGGATGTTGAAGTGTTGGTGCAGAGGCTGAAAGCTCTGGAGAACCAGCCTTATGAAAAACAGCTGAGGGAACTGGGGCTCTTTACTTTGAACAAGAAGAGACTGAGGGGAGACATCATTGCTCTCTACATCTCAAAGGGCATTGTAGAGAGGTAGGTGCTAGCCTCTTCACAAGTAAACAATGAGGGAATGGCCTAAAGCTGCATCAAGGGAGCTTTAGGCTGGACATTAGGAAAAAATTATATTATTTCCAGGAAAGCCAAACAACATGACTAACATAGGAGAAGTCTGAAAGGGTTATTAGGCTCACTATGGCTAAACACAGAATCAAGAGATGAACAACTTTGTGAAGCCTCACTAAGTTATAACTTTGAAGGCTACCTTCAAAGCTGATGATTCTCTTACCTCTTGAGAAACAATTTCTTTTCAAACTAACTGACTATGGTGAATGAACTTGCCCCAACAACAGTAGAAACCTCTTGACAGTGGAGCCACAGCGCTACCTTGTGATACTGTCATGTACAGACCTTGATGCCCCTTCAGCTGACAAAGGGGCCTCTCAGCCAGGGAGGAACCTCAGTCTGAAGTGTCTAGTGTGTTATCATATATGACCACAAGCCCTGATCCAAATGGGTATAAATGGGATTGCTGCCAGAGGCCATTCCAAGTCCTCCTTGGAGGAACAATTATCTGACACAAGGTCCTCCTAATGGCACAGGTTGTCCAGCAGAGATACTTACTAAGGTTGAGTGAACATGCACTACGGATCCTCCCCTTTTATCCCACTTTAAGTCATAAAGCTTCTAGGCGACCCTTTAATTAGTACTGCCCGTGCATAGTTTTGCTCTGTTCCATAACTAATGACAGTGGCATCCATTGTATGCAAATTGTATGAACACTTGTCTCTTGCAATAAGCTGTAGTTGTAGTTTCACTCTGTGACACAAGGTTAGTCTCCTTAGCTTTCAGGTGAGGCTAATGGCACCACCTCTTTACTGTTTAGTGATTCTAGAAATCTCTTGCCTAGCTTGCAGTAAAAATTTGAAGCCAACACAGCTTCCACAGAACAGAGTCTACAAGATGCTGATAAAAAGCCACAACTGGGTGTTATTAGCACTAACAGCTATTCAGTTCCCCACACTGGTTTCCAATTCTGCTATAATGAGCTAGTTTTAGCTTTTACAAGTTATGTGTGTGTACAAATCTGCATACTGATCAAGTCAAGGTATAACGAAACGTTGCACTAGACACTTCCCCCAGTGCTAAGCTGTACTGGGATTTAAAACAGCAGGTGTCTGTACATAGGCAGTCCAAGAATCACAGAATCATTAGGGATTGGAAGGGACCTCAAAAGATCATCTAGTCCAATCCCCCTGACACAGCAGGATCACCTAGAGCAACCTGCACAGGAACATATCCAGGAAGGTTTTAAATGTCTCCACTGACAGAGATGCCACAATCCCACCCCACGCAGCCTGTTCCAGTGCTCTGTCACCCTCACTGTGAAGAAGTTCCTTCTGATATTGATGTGGAACCTCCTATGTTCCAGCTGACACCCACTGCCCCTTGTCCTATCACCAGATGATATTGAGAAGAGCCTGGTTCCACTCTCCTGACACCCACCCTTCAAATATTTATAGTTATTAATGATGTCACCCCTCAGTCTCCTCTTCTCCAAGCTAAAGAGACCCAGCTCCCTCATAAGGGAGGTGTTCCACTTCCTTCAGCATCCTGCTTGCTCTACACTGGACCCCAGAACAAGGCACACAAAATAGAAAGCAAAGTTACTCAAGCAAAACACCTGTTAAAAAATTGCTGTGGTAGTGGACATGTTTATCTTAATATTGGTTTATATTCCAGAAGTCACCTTACCTCTGGTAAGGACACAATTGGCTCAAAGTGGATGTCATCACTATGTACCACCTCATCGTCACTACCACCTTCATCTTCATCTGCTTTACAGGTTGTCTCTCCAAAGACAGCTGCTCCTGTGTTGGCCCATTTGAAGTTTTTATCTACAATTAAGAGAGGTACATATTAACCTCATGTAGGTTTTTTTTCCTTCCTGACAAAAACTTGCAAAAATCTGTTGTTAACTAATCAATCAGTAGAAAAATGCTGCACAGAAGTTATAGCAGAAGCCCAGGTCAGTGTCTGCCTTGCAGAGTAGTTTAACTCACCTTTTAACCCAAAAGCAAAATCTCCAGAGCTTTTGGAAGCCAGATCTGCAAATGACAAGCCTGCCGTATTGCCAAAACCAAATGAGATGGCACTGTTTTCTACCAAATGAGAAAGAAAAATGAGAAGTTTTTTATGAAACAGAAAATACATTAATCTTGTGGTTACTTAACATTAAAACTGGAGAAATCTCTATGATACTTTTCCAGTACATGTGAAGATTGTATGACACTTGAACAATAAGTCACTTATTATGGTTTACAAAAAAGAGTTCAAGACTGTATGAAAGTTTTAGCATGTTACTCTGTGCAGATCCACAGAACTTTAATAAGTATGCATGCAGTACCTAACAATAAACTAATGCAAGAAAGTGTATTGTAAGTAAGTCATTCATATATAAATGATGTGGCACCTGCATTGCTCTGTAGTACTGTATTTGAAGACACCAGAATCTGATTTTTAAACCCCAGCCATGTTTTTACTAGACTAGTACTCATGCTTCTATTTCAGTATTGGTACTACTTGTCTCCAAGACAGCAATTACATTAGACAAACCAGTATGTACAGACAATCATACTTAGGTCCATACCAAAACAATGTAACACACCCCTGACCCTACCTTGTGTTGACTCTGGAGAGTCTGAATCACTTTTTTTAGTTGACAAGTCTACAGGTTTTTCATCAGCTCCCGTTGAAGTCTGCGATACATGCACAGTTTCTATGGTGGAATCGGATTCTTCATTGTTGGTAGCTGACTGGACAAATACCTCACTGGTTGATGTAGTAGGTACTTCCTTGTGGGTACAGACTAAGCCATCAGCTGAGCTTGTAACTCCATTCTCCTGAGATTAATAAAAGAGTAAAACAATCAAGCTATAAGAGCTTCTTGAAATGAGATCCTCAGGAAACTAAGAACAGAATTTCAGAAAAAAGAACATCAAGAAAAATGGTTGATGCAAGTTTTCATTACATTTAACATAAAAAGACATGAATCTGACAAGAGACTGAAGTATCTTTGAAGTAGTATGCTTCCAAGAAAATATATGTTGTTATCACAGTATCACAGTAATGATAAGGTTGGA
>VXBP01006860.1:0-118332 GCA_013400115.1 Rhinopomastus cyanomelas
AGTGGCTCAAGAGTGGCCTGGCAGAGAGGGACCTGGCACTACTGGTTGGCAACTGGCCGAACAGGAGCCAGCAGGGTGCCCAGGCGGCCCAGAAGGCCAATGGAATCCTGGCTTTTATCAGCAATAGTGTGGCCAGCAGGACTAGGGACATAATTCTCCCCCTGTACTGGGCACTGGGGAGGCCTCCCCTCGAGTACTGGGGGCAGTTCTGGGCCACTCACTTCAAGAAAGAGACTGTTTGGGGCTGGAGCTGGTCCAGAGGAGCAGTGAAGCTAGGGAAGGGACTAGAGGGAAAGGCTGGTGAGGAGAGGCTGAAGGAGCTGGGGATGTTTAGCCTGGAAAAGAGGAGATTCAGGGGTGCCCTTCTCCCTCTCTCCAACTTCCTGAAGGAAGGTTGTAGTCAGGTGGGGGTCAGGCTCTTCTCCCAGGCAACCAGCGACAGGACAAGAGACGAGGGTCTGAAGCTGCCAGAGGAGGATTAGGTTGGATGTTATGAAGCCCTTCCTCATGGAAAAGGGGGTCAGACACTGGAATGGACTGCCCAGGGCAGTATGAATGTTCAGAAACATTCCAGCTTTCAGCCTAAATTGACCAGATCATAAACATTTGATCTGGAGCTAATATCATCATATTATATAGTAGTTTTTCACTCGTTGACGTGTAATAGTTGCCTTATAAACATCTGCCCAGTGTCTCTTTGTAAGGAATAACAGAGAAATATTTATCCATCCCAGTCTTCTAACCAACCTAATAACCCTCATCTGCACCTGCTTGAATTCATAGTAAGCTTCATGAAAGCTGGACAATCATAGCTCTGTTGTTGTATACAATGGCTTGGGTAGATACCTGTAACAAAACCCTGTCACACAGTGTGCCCTAAAGCACGACAGGATTTGTACCGCTACTTCACTCTGGCTGCTCATAGGCATCTAAAAATTCTATTACACTTCTTAATTTTCTTGTTGTTTTTTCTTTCCGTGTCCTTAGTTATTTCAAAGTCACAGCAGTTCCCTTCAGAGTGTGGCTGGAAGTACAACAGCCCCTGCGGTAAGAAATGCACTTTCTCAGCGTTATGATTGCATGTGGATAAAGGGAGGAAAAATCATGCAGGAATTCACAAGGAATAACTATTTCATGTATTTGAGACCCCCTCAGGAGCCCTGTGTCAGCACCAGGAAGACTTGCATCTACATGAGAGTACAGAGGAGGCTCAGAAAAGTGATCAGAGGGCTGAAGCACTTCTCCTATGTAAAAAAGCTGAGAGAATTGGGGTTGAGCTCTGAGGAGACCTTATTGTAGCCTTTCAATACTGAAAGGTATCGGAAAGATGGGGCCTGCAGTGATAGGACTTGACATCTTGGGACATGCAAGATGCATCTTGGATGCACCCTACGATGTGTGCTCTTAATTAGCCAGAGGCTTTTAAGTTACCCTAGCCTTACACAAATGTTGTGTCACTACTTCCTTTTCTTTCCGACACTTGCGTTTATACCCTAAATGAATAAGCAAAGCACTACTGAGCACTCGAGGAAGCACTGTCTTTGCTCATGATGCCACAGCTCCTTCCAGCAAGTACCGTGAGAGCTCCTTCTCTCACTTGGTTTCATGCTTCAAATACATCTGCATGACTTTTTTGCAGGCTTTCTCTGGCTGCTGCTCTCCCAGACTCATGCTTCCATAGGAAGATCAGCACCAGCTTTGGGTTTTATTTGGCTGCCCATGAACTCTGACTGCAACTCACAGTGTCACTGAGCTTTCTATGAGACCTATACGTTGGATAGCAATGCTTGCTGTTTCATCTATGTCAGAAGATATCCAATTATAGTTCGTACACTAATTCTGACACTCACCTAGCTCACTGATTTTTCCAGACTCTCTTCATGCCTTCTCCCAAAGTCACAGACCACTTCTGATAATCAGCTAAAAGACAAGGCAGATGACAATCCATTTTTCACCTACACTCGCTGCTGTGGGGTTATTTTCTGCACAGGAGTCTAAAGAAATATCCTGGTCTTGTGTTCAGATCTAGAGTCAAGGCAAGCTTTGCGCTTCCTTCCCTTTGAACAACACAGATCTGGACATGGACCATGCACCACAACTGCTGAGAGCAATGGGGACAGGCAAATCTGAATTGATCCCTTTCCAGGCCCCCTCCTCCCCCCAAAATCTTGGGAAAGCTCAAATCCAAGCTCGGTCTCTGGGATCAAAATGCATCAAGGCCACAAAGTGCAAGCTTGCAGCTGAAGGTGCTTTGAATACACAACAGATTTCCCCAATGGGAATTTCCTCCACTATTATTTTTAATTTTCCATTTCCTAACATTCAAATACCAGAGAATACATCCAAGCAACATGGCCATTACATTAAATCCTCTGAGACCTGGTCTTTTGAATCCAAACAGAGTTTGTTTTTTCTGAAAGTTACTAATGATCACCAGAGGGAAAAAAAATGTTGGGAAATGCTTGGTTTATTCACCGACCAATGTAACATTTAGATTATGTGAGACGCTGCAAGGTGCTGGTATGCCATGTTCGGAGGGTCAGCTTCAAAAGGGCCAGGAAAAAACTCTCCCAGAGTTGAGTTCAAAGGGAAAGCACTGTCCGTTCTGGGAATGGAAGGACTGATGGGCCCACAGCACTAGGATTGAACTCTGGCAATAGAAAGAGATTTTCCGGCATAATCTATGTACAAGTTTAACAAAACATACATTTTCAGACTGTTCTGTGGGACCTGGGACCAACAAACCCGTTTTTTAGAGCAGCATTTCAGAAGGAAAATGTGCTTTTCCAAGAAAGCCATAAAGACCTGCAGAAAAACTGCTGTACTGTCTCAGCATCTCCTTTCCTTGCCTTCACTACCACTAAGCATCAGGGAGGAAAAAAGGCAAAATCAAAAAAATCAAACATTTTTAGGTCACTTCCAGAGCAAGTTGTACCCCTCAGCAGCAACTCGGAAATTTTTCCTCTTTTAGGCCAATGTTGCTCCAGCTGAAAACGTTTTAGAATCTTACCTGACCCTTTCACCACAATAAAACGTGCAGAAATCTCGATCTTTAGTTGAGAGATGGTGTAATCATTCCAGGATCTCAGCGCTTCTGCAGTTCCAGGGCTGCATTTAATTGGATTTGCCGACTGTATTCTACGAAGCAGTCGTGGAGGGCAGAAAGGGGAGCTTCTCCACGCTGTGTGCCTCTGCCAGCATAACAGCAATTGCTGCCTCACTGGGAGCTGCCAACTGCAATAATAGGAAGAAGCACTCTCACTCCACCTGAGGGAAAAGAGAAAACGCAGGCGAACTTGCCCTGGGAGAAAGGGCAAGGGAGGAAAAAAAAGTGTTTCCCCAGAGTGTTTCTAGTTTTTCTGGTTTTAGTATAGTGTAGTTTCTTTTAAATATCAGAAAATGTTTTTTCCAGGATAAGGAGAAACTGAAGCAATGAAAAGTTCCTGGGATCTTGAGCAATTGCTGAGTATGTTGCAAAATCGTAGTCATAGAACACTTTAGGCTGAAAGGAACCTCAGACGTCATCTAGCTCCAACCCCCTGCCATGGGCAGCAGCACCTCTCACGAGACCACGTTGCTCAGAGCCCCATCCAACCTGGCCTTGAACAGTTCCAGGATGGAGCAGCCACAACCTCCTTAGGCAACCTGTTCCAGGGCCTCAGCAACCTCACCGGGAGGAATTTCTGCCTAAGATCTCACCTCAATCTCCCATCTTTGAGCTTGAATCCATCCCCCTTGTGCTATTGCTACTAGCCTCTTGTAAAAAGTCCCTCTCCAGCTTTCCTATAGTCCCTTCAGGTACTGGAAGCTACTATAAGGTCCTGCTGGAGCCTTCTCTTCTCCTGGCTCAACAGCCTCAATTTGTTCAGCCTGTTTCCATTGCAGAGGTGCCTTGAAATGTCTGCTTCTGCTAAATGTTTGGTTTGGCCAATTTCCACTAGGGATTAAGCCTTAATGTTTTATTTCCATTAGGTTGTCCTTTGAACAGAGTTTTGTAGAAGCTTAAATGAAATGAGAAGACACTTAGGTCGAACTTGGTAATAGCAATGTCCCTGCTTGTTGTGGAGGGATTGGACTTGATGACCTTTGGAGGTCACTTCCAACCCAATACAGTCTATGATTCTAGGATTCATCATGGTTTTATTAGCCTGAGAGTGAATGACCTGTATTGTATCAGCTGACAGTAAATAGGAGTGTGGGTAATGCTGGTGTTTTCTTCAGTGCAGTGGCCCTTTCATGGCAGCAGCAGCTCAGTGAGGGAGCTTGGTAAGCAAGAATGCAAAGCCAGTCACTGAGACAGAGCCAGAAAAGACACATGTGTACCTACCTAGAACACAGGCAGCTGAGAATAAGAGCAGAAGATTTTGCAGTCTGTGGCCAAGGTTTGTTCACATGTAAAAAAGCCTGTACCCAGCTCATATGAAGTTTCCCTGAACTAAAAATCATAACTAAACTTTAAGCTGCATCAGCAAAAGCAGTTATCTGGGCTTCTAAAACCAGCAAAGAGAATCAAAAGGCATTTCAAAACATTTGAGAAGAAAATCCTCCTCTAGCACTTCATTGTGTGGATTATTGAATAACAGAACAGTAATGGAACTGCCAGGAAAGAGAGCGAGAAAGCACGACCCTCCCTATCCCACATACTTTAAGTCTTAATCCAATCTCTAGCTACTGGAGATTGGAATAAATCCTGGAGCATTAAGTGTACCATACACTAACTTCTGTTAGTCTTATTTGTCATGCTTTCTCTGGTATCTCTCTTTCTTTCCACCAGGCCTTGAAAAAGTCTTAAACAGAGCATTTCCATGCAGAAAGCTCCATCTGGTTGTCAGCAGATGAACAAGACAAAAAGCCTAAGCTGTCACCCCTAACACAGGGAATGTAGTCAGAGAAATGTGTTCCTGGAGTGCTTTCTGATAGCAGTGAAGAGGTCAAACATGACAGCACCAGGGACTATCACTCCATGGTTACAACCCTGAACATTTTCGTGCGGTGAAAGGGTCTATTTTTGCTTACATTGTATTCTTTAGTGGAACAAATTTACTCCCCTGAATTGCAGTAAATTATAGCTCTCGGAAAAAACTTCCCCAGCAGAGAAATATTTCTGATCATCCATTTTTATCTGTATGCAAGATACAATCAGTTTCTGTGGCAGAAAGTCCCCAGCACATTCAGTTACTATTTAATCCAAGGTTAACTATCATCTCTCACTTCCAGTGCCCCAAACCCTGGATGCACTGGAGCTGCATGGCTCTGTGTGGTGGGTCTGGATCCCCACGCGTCCCACCTTGGGTCACCATTATGTAGTGGGTCTACTTTGGACCCCATCCTTCCCCTTCATTAATATTGTGGGTTAAAGACCCTGACTTTATTTTATCCAAGAACTTTTATCTAAAGTGTCAGACACAAAGGGAGGGTTTAACAAACCCACTGATGAATCTGCAGGCACTGAAACAACTGACTCGATTTGCAGAAGACACCAAGACGCTTTAATTCATTAACCCCACTGCATCAGGAAAAAACCCTAGGCAGACACAGTTTGGTCACAAAGTTTGGTCACACTGCTCCTACACTGAACTGAGATAAAACGTCCAGAACATCCTCATTTGAAATTGCAGCAGTCATCCATCTTCCAAAGTCTTGGTGTCTGCAGAAATTTTAAGAGTTAGTCTCAATCTTTATAAATCTCTACAGTTCAGAAATTCTAGCAGCCTCTGCTGGGGTAAATTAGCAGACCATGACAGATTTGCTGGAAATTTTCTTCAGAAGCAATGACCATTTTCTCTCAATGGCAGCGATGCAGCTCCCAACAGACAGCAAGATGGGGAAGGAGAAGAAGAAGATGGCAGAAGTTGCTGGGGGGGTGCAGGGGGAAAGGGGGGGGAGCTATACTTTTCAAATCCAAACTCTAAACTTTTCTGCAGAACATACACAAATTAAACTTGCAGATTCTGCTGAGCTTTTAAATCAGAACACTGGAAGATGGTGGTAAGTTTCTACTGCCTGTACAACACAGTCGCTGACATCTCCGAGGTCTCCTGCCTGCATGGCACCATGCTTCAAACTCTGCCCTCTTCAGAGAAAGTTAGGTTCTTCTGTCTGAAAACTGTCCTAAGTGTTCAATTTGTCCCAAGGAAATAAGTTATTAGTAAGTTTTTAAAATAGCTCCCCCTTCCTCACTACATAATGGTAGGCTGGTATTTGGAATACTTTGGGAAAACATAATTTCATATTCATCTGAAGTTTTCTAAAGAATCACTGCTCTTTGCTTTCACATACAAACAGAGGGCAAAAGGAAAATCCTTGATAAGACACATTTAAACGAGAGCTGTGGAGGAGGCTGTTTTACAGTTCTGGGAGAAAGGCCAGGTTAAATACTGCATCAGAACCTTTCATGCTAGGGGAAAATGCCCTGAAAAGCAGAGGCCCTGACCATACAGCCTCCTGCTCCTTGTGCTTGTCTTTCTCTTCCCCTTTCAGCCTTTAGCAGCCTCCAGGAAGGCAACTTGCACTTAAGAAAAAAAAGTCTAAAATGTCCCATTTCAACTCTTCCTTTTCTCATCCCATCCTGACACCACCATTTCTTTGAAGCCAGCATTGCTCTCATTCAGCACAGCTTCTCTCTCTGCTGGTTAATGGATTGTGGGAGCTAACTGCACCCTTTATTGTCATTTTTCTGATCACAGACAAGGATGGAAGAACTTAGCTCAAGCGAAGTGTCAGCCTAAATGCTGGTCCTAACAGCAAGAGCTCCAGGTCTCTACATGACCTTGGCTATCATTGCCTTTACCTGTCCTGTTTACATTTATTTCAAGTGCCTGCAAGCACTGTGGCCAGTAGTTCCTGGGGAGACCGTGCCACTGACAAAACACTCTTCTTGTGACACCACCTCTGGACAAGGGCAAGAAGCATACAGAAAGCTTATTTACTGTCTCAAATCATCTCCTTTTCCTGCTTTGCCTTGTTTGTCTTCATCAGGTACAACCAGGTTCAGAGGGGGAGTTCTTTCCCATGCAGGGAATGTGTTTGCCAAAACCAGTACTCAGCAGTCCTGCCAAAGTCTATTTGGCAAGGTTTCTTCCTTGCAGAGGTCCAACCCTGTTTTTCTCCAACGTACACAAATATGCCCTAAACTGGAGTAGAGTGTTTGAACAACCAGATGTGGTTCTTCTAACATCCTTGTAAGGCCACTAGGAGCTAGTGAGGAAGGTACTCAACCAGCATCCTTATGTTTTTCTAGGTTTGACTTAGGGGCTTACATAACCAGAACTTGTCAGGAGATGCACAGAGTCAAAACACATTAACTGTTCTGAGTTCAGAGCCACAATCTTAAGACATAGTTTATTTGTTTATTAAATAGCTTTATGATGTCCTGGGAAACTTTATAAGATTCTTATATCCTACGAAGTGACATCACTGAAATGAAACAGCGGGTCACAGTGTCACAGCTGGAAACCTTGAATCCATCATAACAAGTTCTCCAAGTTTCCAGTTAAAAAGCTTTGGAGTGCTGAAGCATTTTTCCGTTTCAGGGTATTTAGCTCAGGATTCTGCTTTCCATGATTGATGGTGAATAGGACTTGGTCCTAAGCTATTGGTAGGTTTCCTTTTGGAAACCCCGTGAGAGCACTATGTGTGGGAATGCATCGCATCAGGAGCTATGGAACAGTCCTGTCCAGCCCTGAAAGCTAGGTTACACCACTGTGTTGCCATGCTATGAGGTCTTTGCAAGCTTCACGAGTGTGTGAAATAGGTAAACCATCTCAGTTTGATGAGAAAGGAACACAGGCCTCAGTAGTGGCACAGGCATTAACTGCACATGGCAGAGCTGAAGTTACAGACTTAGGATCAAATAAGAGATCCACAAGGATAATTGAGAAGAAGATTGATGTTCAGAAGTTGCTAATTGAGGCAGAGGATGCAGCTGCATGCAGACAAATGCATGGAAGTGATCTCTTATACAGAAACATGTTGTGGTCAGCTTTTTCCTTGCAGGGTACAGACAACAAGAGTGGTAGAATAATAATGCTGAGGTTTTTTGGATAGGTTTGAGGACTGAAACCTTCAGACTTTTCAGAAAGTGAATGATCTTAAACAACAGTGCCAACAGGTTCTGCAAATACTTTTGGATGAAGTCATTAGCGCAGAAAAAACTCGCTACTGCGACTGGCAATGGGGACAATATTTCTGTTAATATACCTACTACAGAACTAGCATCTACTTCAGGTGGAAACCCAAATCCAAGGGAGTTTTATGCCCACTCCTTGAAGCTGTCAACTTCCACATTTTCTCACCAAGGACACAATGGTTCAGTTTCTCCCTGAAGCCATTTTACTGACAACAGTTCACTTCTGAGATTTAATATTTTCCTGAAACTCACTAAAGATGCACCTGTAGAGGGGAAAAGAGTCACAAGGTTTACTGAAAAACAACAAAAATAATTTGGAAAAACCTTCCAAAGATAAACATCATTTCCTGAATGGCCCTGCGAGGATGAATCGGCCCAACCAGAAAGATTATTTAATATTTTTAAATTGCAAACACCACCTCAGATATTTCAGCATGATCTGGAAGAAGAAAATTCAAGTATACCTGCCCTCACACATAAAATACATTTCAACTTGGATAAAATCTACAACTCTAGCTGTCTGGAGAACAATGATAGGATCTCAAGTCTGACAGAGTTGGCTCACCATTCACTGCAGTGACTTGTGATATTTTTAGCTCTCTGGGTTATGTCTCAGTGAAAGAAAAAGAAGGAGGAGATGGTGGAAATGGAAGATGTCCTTCACAGAAGAAAAAGCAGGCAGTGAGGTAACTCATGAAAAGTCACTTCAGAAATTTTGGCCAGAAGAAAGGAGTAAAGTCAGCTTTGGATTCAACATCAGTGACCGAGACAGAAAATAGTGATCTCTCTGTTCTCAACATTCTTTATCTGAGATATGGGCACCAAGGTTCACTATAGATCAGCAGAGAATTTTGCCTACAGAAACTTCTACAGGGAAAAAGTTAAACTCTCTATTTCTCAATAGATCAGAGCAAAATTAATATTAAAAAGTTAATTTTACTCCCTGAAAAATTGAGAGGTTATCTCTGCCCTTCAATACAGTTCAGCACTGGGAAAAAACAGGGTGGGGGAAAGGAGAAACAGAAAAATGCTGAAAGAAATTAGCTTCAGGAACTGCACAGCATTCTGCCCCTCTAAAGGCTGTTGGGGAAGAGTAGAAACAAAATATCTTCCCAGCATTTTGCTTGTTTTCATATAACACATCTAAAGAGAAACAAACAAATCGTACAGGACAGAGATGAGCCGCTGCACAGTCTCTAATCAGGATCCAGACTGGATTTCGGAAGTTGCTTGGGACATGCCCAGCTATTTCTGCTCCACATCAGTATAGCAGTGGAAAGTTTTCCAAGTACCACAGCAAGGCCACAGAGCAAACAGTTTATTACCGGAGTGTCTGCGCGAGCACAATAAAAAACAAACAGGGAGTAATAAATGGCAAAACCTTCACAGCAGAATTTGGTTTTTATAAATTACCTGGTTAGAAGTTCTTCTGAATGGGTCATGTGGGCTAATAAATTCATTGGTTAGAGAACAAAAACAATTCTACTTTGTCTGGACTCCAATTTTTGGGTTATAGTGGATTGTTATCAGTGCTTTTCCTCTAAAATTTTGTTTCTCTGCACAGATTCAAAAGGTGAAGTCTTTTTCTGTTCCTTCAAGGCAATAGTGTGATGCGTAGCTGTTCCTGTGTGCTTCTTGCCTGTGTTTGGGCTGAATGGCATCTGGCATCATTTTCACTTGTGCTTTGATTCCCTTTTCTGGCAAGAAGAGCCTACAGAACACTTACAGAAGGCCTCCCTCAATAGCACTGAGATTCTATGGTATTTTTCCTTTCCCTTTTCTGCTGTAAAAGATTTCAGTAAGGATCTATTAGACATCTCCTGTATCTTCACAAGGGGGGTTCAGGGTAGTTCACGTGCTGAAGTCAGTGAGGCTCCTTGTGGTTTAAAGAGATTCCAGTGAGTCTAGCAGGCAGCTGCATTCAAGATGAAATGAGGAAGTCCAAGCTCCTACTATATGTCCCAGCTGAGGACCTGCAAAGCTCACTGTTACAGTTTTGCTGCCCAGATGCCACAGAACCAACGTGTAAACAACACTGTTTAATGATGCTTGGTGCTCCCAAGATGCAATGATTTAAAAACATGAAAAACGGTGAGAACTGGGACATGGGATTTCTCTCATTTTTATAGAAATCTAGAGGAGATCACAGAAAACAAGGGTAACTTGGTCTACTTTGTTACCCACCTTAAGGATATGCAGAGTCAAGAGGACAAATGGCTTCTTACTTTCATGCATCCATTACAGTATTTCTACATTCTTCCCTTTGTTTTTCTTACTACACAATCCCACTGAAGTAGCTAGGGCAGACTCACTTGACAATTCTTTGTTCATGTTATCTGAAACGTAAGACTTCTGCAAAAGAACAGCCTGTGCCAAACGGGGCCAAGGATGCTGAGCTGCATGGAAAGTACGTGTTGATCAAATATTTATTACTGCTGCTGGGAAGGGAGCTGAGAGCTGGTACGTCCATGACATTTTGTTCTTGTAAAGCCAAGAGCTGTATAACTTTTGAATGTCCCTTGAAATTATTAGTCTCACCAGGAGCAAACTAAGAGGTTTAGGAAGGATAAGATGACTTACTCACGGTCGATGGTATCACACATAAATATAACTTATTAGTGAATGTCATTTATAAACGTTTCCTCAACATAGCGATAAGAACTAACTGGTATAACGAAAGAATTCACAGCTTAAGAGCAAGGTGACATAGGGACTGTGCGAGGTTAGCTTGCTCTGTTCTGTTGACACAGGCACGCATGCTTAGCTAGAAGTTTATAAAGCATGCTCATATTCCAAAAATCAGCTAACAGGGGCTGACTGCATAGACTGTGTGTTTCTGTACAATCTGTCAGCCAAAGTTCCCAGAACACTTCAGGATAAACAGTGAATTCAAGTGTTCTGAACACTTCCACCCTGCATTAGGTAATTTCTCATCACCTGTCTGAAAGTTTCTATTAGACACATGGCCTGAGGTACAGGCTGGTGGTACCTGCATCAGAAGCAGGAACAAGGAATGAAAACTATGTGCTATGTTCAAGAAGGTTCAGTGGAAGACTCAAAACATAGATTAAATGTTCAGCGCAAGAGTCCAACACAAGAAATTAAAATAGTTCCAGCATCTGAATTTTCTGTCACAGCACAAGTCAAACTTCCCTGGATGCGTTTAAAAGTCATGAAGATCTGGAGCTTAGGGATGGGATTTAGCAGTGGGCTTAAGATTGTTGTGTCAATGGTTGGACTCGATGATCTTGAAGACCAATGATCTTGAAGGTCTTTTCCAATGACTGTATGATTCTGATCATTAAGACCGTGCCGAGCTCTGACAGTGCCAGTCCCCGAACACTATTTATCGAGGTTTTTGGATCATCTTGGGATACACTGAATGGGAAATCTTGGGGGAGAGAAGGGGCAGCAGCTGAGGGTCTAAAACTCTTGTGGGAATAGCTGGAGGGCTACGGGATCCATGCTAACCCGGGAGCCTTACAAGGCAGCAAGACCAGAAGTCACGCCCAGACCATGCGGAGCTCCAACAGCACTAGCCACTTTAGCTACTTCAGCCACCCGGGGGCTGCTGACAGCAGCCTCACAGCTACAGGCCCTGGTTCTCATGGGGGATTTTAACTACCCTGGTATTTTCTGAAAGTCCTACTCAGCCAGACATCCACAGTCCAGGAGGTTACTCCTGTGCATTGGTGACAACTTCCTGATGCAAATGGTGGAGGAGCCCACTAGGAGGGGAGCGCTGCTGGACCTTGTACTCACCAACAAGGAGGGTCTGGTTGAAGCAGTGAAGGTTGAGGGCAGCCTTGGGTGCAGTGACCACGAGATGGTGGACTTCAGGGTCTTGTGTGGTAGGAACAGAATAGCTAGCAGAATCACAACCCTGGACTTCAGGAGGGCCAACTTTGGCCTTTTCAAGCAATTGCTAAGGGAAAACCCATGGGACAGGGTACTGGCAGGTAAAAGGGCTCAGGATAGCTGGTTAACATTCAAAGACTACATCTCTGAAGCACAAGACAGGAGCATGCCAACAGGAAAGAAGTCAAGGAAGGGAGCCAGAAGACCTGCGTGGTTAAACAGGGAGCTGCTGGGCAAACTGAAGAAGAAAGCCTATAGGCCATGGAAGGAGGGGATGGCCGCTTGGGATCATTATAAGGCTCTAGCCAGAGGATGTTAAGGATGCAGCTAAGAAAGCTAAGTCCTCCTTGGAATTCAATCTTGCAAGAGATGTCAAGGGCAACAGAAAGGGCTTCTTCAAATACATTGCAGGTAAAACTAAAACTAGAGCAACACAGGCCCCTTACTGAGTGAGGTGGGTGCCCTGGAGACAGAAGATACAGAGAAAGCAGAGGTACTGAACACCATCTTTGTCTCTGTCTATACTTCTGAGGGCTATCTTGATATCAAGCCCCAGACTGCTGAGGCTCCAGAGAAAGTTGAGGCAAGAGAGGAGCTTGTCTTGGTTGATGAGGGCTGCGTTAGGGATCATTTGATCAAACTGGATGTACACGAATCCATGGGCCCTGATGGGATGCACCCAACCGTACTAAGGGAGATGGCAGAAGTCATTGCTAAGCCACTCTCCATCATCTTCTCTAAGTCATGGGGATCGGAATGGGTCTCTGGGGACTGGAAGATAGCAAATATCACTCCAATCTTCAAAAAGGATAAGAAGGAGGACCCAAGTAACTACAGACCAGTCAGCCTCACCTCCATCCCAGAAAAGGTGATGGAACAATTTGTCCTTCACACTGTCTCTAGACACAGCAAGGACAATAAGGTCATTATGGATGGTCAGCATGGTTTCACCAAAGGAAAGTCATGCTTGACAAACCTGATAGCCTTTTATGAGGGCATAACTGGATAGATGATGGCAGAGCGGTGGATGTGGTCTATCTTGTCTTGAGTAAAGCATTTGACATAGTCTCCCACAGCATCCTTGCAGCAAAACTGAGGCAGTGAGGTCTAGATGAGCAGGTAGTGAGGTGGATAGTGAACTGGCTGCAGGACAGAAGCCAGAGAGTGGTGGTCAATGGGACAGAGTCTAGTTGGAGGCCTGTATCTAGTGGAGTGCCCCAGGGGTCGGTGCAGGGATCAGTCCTATTCGATCTATTCATCAACTACTTGGATGAGGGATTGACATGCACTGATGACACAGAGCTGGGTGGTGTCGCTGACACACCTGCAGACTGTGCTGCCATTCAGCAAGACCTGGACAGGCTGGAGAGCTGGGCAGAGAGAAATGTGATGAAGTATAACAACGGTAAGTGTAGGGCGTTGCATCTGGGCAAGAACAACCCCAGGTACCAGTATAGGTTGTGGACTGACGTGTTGGAGATACCAGTGTAGGAGAAAGGGACCTGGGGATCCTGGTGGCCAGCAGGATGACCATGAGCCAGCAGTGTGCTTTTGTGTCCTACGGTGGATCAGAATCAGGGTGGTTAGCAGATGGAGGGAGGTTGTTCTCCACCTCTACTCTGTACTAGATGATCTTTCGAGGTCCCTTCCAATCCCTAATGATTCTTTGATTCTATAATTAACTTAATTGCAGATGCTGCTCATTTCTTAAACCAGCCCAAACACAACAGTTCTTTGGCAGAGCTTAGAGGAATCCCTATACCACTCACTTGAGTGTAATCAAATCCCAGTAAACACAAACAACCAACACCTCCACCAGCACCACCGATACGTTAAAGATCTCCTGTAACATCACACTACAGTGTCTACTGTTTTCCAAACAATCCAACACATCCAACCAAGCTTGTTCAGATCATATTTAATCATTTCCACTAACATCTGATTTAAACACAACCATTAAATTCTGCAGTCTTCTCTAAAATACAGACTAGAAAGATCTTCTTTCTGTCTTTTTGTTGTTATGTTTAAAGCCTCTTCACTCTGTGAATCTGATATGGTCAGAAGTCTTCATTACAAACATTTTCTTCTTGTAAAAACAAGAAGTCTGTGTCTTCTCCACTTATTTTTCAAGAGCTCTATGGCCATAACACCTTGTAAAAACACCCAATCTCAGCTTGGAAGCTTAAGCAGGTTTAGTACTGAGATGGGAGTCGGCCTAGGAATCACCAGGTGCTGTAGGCTATCTTGTTGTGGCAGGGGGTTTGGACTTACATGATCTTTCAAGGTCCCTAACATTCTGTGATTACAAAAATCTCATCTTGCAGAAGTGTTTCAGCAATCAGGAATGTACTCTGTTTTCTGAGCATGATGCACTGAAGCAGAGCTAGTGGGTGAGTG
The DNA here is from genome assembly GCA_013400115.1 of Rhinopomastus cyanomelas. Taxonomy (NCBI): domain Eukaryota; kingdom Metazoa; phylum Chordata; class Aves; order Bucerotiformes; family Rhinopomastidae; genus Rhinopomastus; species Rhinopomastus cyanomelas. The sequence goes on from VXBP01006860.1 coordinate 14,384, forward strand.
TCAGCAGTAGTGTATTGCAGAAACACAAAGCGATGGATGGGACAGCAGAGTCCCACCAGCAGAATTATGGGCAACCAGTTGCAGGATGTGGCTTCCCCAATAAAATTTGCCACCTTTGTCAGTCACTGTCAAGGAAGTGATTTTTGTCAGGAGCTTTCCAGACCACATGCAGGCTGGCTAATCAAATGCTTCAGCATTTGGATGACTCTCAGTACCTCTTTTTGGCTCAAACTCAGCACAGCTCAGTGCAGTCTCAGAAATAGCACTGGTACACAGATACGCAACAACAACACTGCGCCAGCAGATTTTTACTGTAAGCCAGGTACCAAGAAACACAGCACAGAATTTAGAAGCCATACAAGGAACAACTCTGGCACCAGTCTGCCCTTCTCATTGAAGTCTCACTCCACAGTGCTGCAGCATAGCTTCTGCCTGCACAGACTCACCCAGATTCTTGGGTTGCACAACTCTCTGTCTGAAAGCAGAAGGAGATGAACCCAGTAACTTGATGACCAACTCTACAGTCTGCAACAAAACAACCAAACAGAACAAGCCCTCACATTTGTGTTTAGTTCTCGACCCTAGTGCACTTTTACCAGACAGTCCTAAAGACAGAGGGTTCATGGCAAGGAACTATCTCCTCTCTGCAGACAAAGAATGGAGTCCCAACATTGCTCCACCATCTTCACTGGGGCATTCCCCAGGAGCACCTGTGCTATGGATACCTTCACATTTCCAGATCCCCCCTGTCACAGCAGAACAGCTCCAATTGGAGATGAGCTTGAGCTTCAAGTGCCTTTGCACATCTCCTGCTCCAACCTGCCCACACAAACAAGTCTCGAGGAGCTCATTTTACACTTGATATTTGTACAAGAGGCGAAGTAGTTTTGCAAAACAGACTCAACACGATTAATTCTATGTAGCCTGCACATCTGTAGGAAAGCACAGTGGCTGTTCTGAAAGGGGGAAAGTCTCTGTGAGCTCTTGAATCTCACCTTTTTCATAGATGGTGTGCAGTAACAGAAAGCATCTGAACCAGCTGATGCTTGGGTTTCATTAGGACTGGGAAAATATTTTCCATGTTTGATGGCTGCATAAAAGGACAGAAAGGTCTGATTTTGCAATGTGCCCAGGCTATTTCGTTTGTGAATGTCGCAGCACTAGGAAACCATTTTAATCCCCCAAGTTATCCTTTCTATTGACCAGTGTCCATACTCATCTATTTAGGAACCTAGTTGTCCATTTTCTTTCCAAAGTCATCTTTCTTCAGACTATAGAGAAACCACTCTACATGTTTGTGTGCCTGTTCCACCGAGCCATGTGCTCTGGCAGCCGCAGGGCACATGTGCATTAACCTAGCTCTTCTGATATGAAATTTCTACTCCTGTGGCCTGAAGTCCTTCCTATGTATTTTCTTAATGAACCATTGCCACAGTATGGCTGAGATTGCTTTAATTCTTTGTTCTCTCCATCATACTTTCATGTTTTTCTTTCCAACCTCCTTGTTCTCTTGAACTTGACAGCCTTACGCACATTGACACCATTCACAGTGTAAAACATCAAGTGAAAGAAAAGGTCTCATTTCTTATCCGTTTCTAGCAGAATTCAAACCAGCGCATGGTTTGCTTTGACACTAACTACAGTCAATGCCTCATGATGCTAGATATGTATTTAAATTACTTCAGCTGCCTGTATCAGTCATTTCATCTACTGGAAATAGATGTGACTATCTTCTTTGTGTGTTATCTGTGGCAGAGATTTCACAAACCACTCACAACTTGAGAATTTATAGCTTTACCATAAAAGGATAGAATGATAGAAAGGTCAGAGCTGCAAGGGGCCATAAAGATCATAGAATCACAGAATCATTAGGAACTGGATGGGACCTTGAAAGATCATCTAGTCCTATCCCCCTAACACAGCAGGATCACCTAGACCAAGTTGCACAGGAACACATCCAGGCGAGTCTTAAACATCTCCAGTGAAGGAGACGCCACAACCTCCCTGGGCAGCCCCTTCCAGTCCTCTGTCGCACTCACTGAGAAGAAGTTCCTTCTCATATTTATGTGCAACATCCTATGTTCCAGCTGACACCCATTGCCCCTCATCCTATCACTAGACGACACTGAGCAGAGCCTGGCTCCATCCTCCTGACACCCACCCTTCAAATATTTATAGATATTAATGAGGTCACCCCTCAGTCTCCTCTTCTCCAAACTAAAGACACCCAGCTCCCTCAGCCTCTCCTCATCAGGGAGGTGCTCCACTTCTTTCATCAGCCTTTCTTTCTCTAAACTGGACTCCCTCCAGCAGCTCCACATCCCTCTTGAACGGAGGGGCCCAGAACTGAACACAATACTCCAGATTTGGTCTCACCAGAGCAGAATAGAGGGCAAGAAGATAATCCAGAACCAAACCCCCTGCATGGGCAGGGACACCTCTGTCTAGATCATGTTGCTCAGAGCCCCATCCAGCCTGACCTTGAACACTTCCAGGGATGGAGCTTCCACAGCTTCTCAGGGCAACCTGTTGTAGTTGCTCCCCTCATACTAAAGAACTTCTTATTAATCAGTGCTTACAGATTTGTCAGTGGGTTTGTTAAACCCTCCCTTTGTGTCTGACACTAGCTAAAACCTCTTGGTTAAAATGGAGTCAGGGTCTCTGACCCACAATGTTAATGATTCCCAGGTGGGAAGATGGGTTCCCAGTTGGACCCACTACATAATGGCAACCCAAGGTGGGATGCAAGAAGGACTCATGACAGAATATTAGCATCCAGTTTGCAAAATGTGCTCTGTTTCACACTTTGTTCTTCCGCAAAGCAAAGAGGAACAGGTTTGTTTCTTTAGAAGTGAAGCTGACTGTGTTTCAGCAGAGGAAGAAGTCCCTGCAGGAATGTGGGGTTGTACAAAATAACAGGGGGAAAATGTTCAGGCAGTTGAATTTGCAGGTGGGCGTGTGCCACCAGATATTAAACCATCTCATTCTCTTACCAAAACTTTGCGTATAAAGAAGCAACTTGCATCACTATGAGAGAACATGGTCTGGAAGATAAGAAAATCAGATAAAACTCTCTGCAAACAACAACAGCTGTAAATGCTTTCTGTGACAAGACCAGAGCAGGGCAGGAAAGTCACTGGAATTTAAGGTTTTACCTGCTCTGGTTCATCTTGCAAATTGCACTGAAGCCTGCAGGAGAAGGGCAGGTAAGCACCGAAAGAATTATGTGGGTTTTATGCCTGGTCCAGTCAAGAGTTGAGGCCAAAATCAACACAAAGAAATGACTTTAGTCATAAACCCTCTCTGTCTGCCACAGGTTTTTTTCCACTCCTTCCTTTGTGATGTTATGAGGTGAGAAGGAGAAAGATGCCGTGTGGTTCATTTAAATGCAACCTACTTATGATCTGAGTGAAAACACTTAACCACAGGGTTCATATAAATATCCTCTTGTTCTGTGCCAATGAATGGCACATATTCCCTTCTTCTGAAAGCACAACATGGTTACTCCTTCTCAACAGAAGGAGTAACAGTGCGGAAAGGATTGCTTTATACTCCTGTTAAGGGTGGCTTCAGAAAACTCTTGTTAGCATGAAATGCTGAAATACAATATACTGCAGAAAATGAATGAAAAAGAGAACATAACACCTGGACCATAACACCTGCAATTCTCTGCAGGGAAAAAAATGGTTGCAGACATTTAGACATCAAAACCAAAAAAGCCTTCACAGAAAGGAGTTTGATCTCATCTAAACCTCCTTAAGAAAGAAAAATGAATGCATTTCATGTCTTCACTGAAAGTCTTGAGGGAATACATTAAACAATCAGAAACATTTGTCCTAATCTATTGCCTTTATCATTTTCAAACTGCAGTAGCAAAATCTTTGGGGAGTTTCTCCATTCCTGTGCTTGCAAACGCGAAGGTGCCTAATTGAAGTGGCCTCTTTCCATCTATTACCTGATTTGGAGTTGCTTGAATCACCTTTTAAGCTGCACTTCAAGGGGCCAGAAGATGATGTCTCTGTCCAAATTCAGCTCTGGATGCAGACTGCTGAGGCTGCAACAAACATGGAGGCCTCATCTTGAGTACTGTGTTCAGTTTTGGGCCCCCCAGTTTAAGAGGGACGGGGATCTACTGGAGAGGGTCCAGCGGAGGGCTACGAGGTTGATTAGGGGACAGGAGGGCATGGCTTATGAGGAAAGGCTGAGGGACTTGGGGCTTTTTAGTCTGGAGAAGACTTAGAGGGGATTTGATAAATGTTTATAAGTATCTGAAGGCTGGCCAGGAGCGGGGTGGGACAGGCTCTTTTCACTTGCTCCCTGTGATAGGACAAGGAGCAGTGGGTGTAAGTTGCAGCAGAGGAGGTTCTCCCTCAACACAAGGGAGAACACAACCCCTAACAACCTATGATCCCATGATCTGTTCAGCTCAGGACCAGAGCAGTTTCTGCCCAGCCCCCTCAGCATTTGCTCTCGGACCCCAGGTACAGAGACAGGGCTGCTCTTTCCCTGGGCAGTATCTTCTGTGGAGGAGAGAGCTGCCTTAACCTAAAGCAAAACAGCTTAAAGATGGTGGCTAGTCACAGCTATGTAAGCGCAGTCCGTGACCGTTATTTAAGTGTTGTGTTTTATCATGAACATCTTGTATAACCACATCACTGCGTGCTTACATCCTTTGCAGAATTAGTGTCACAGAATGTCAGGGGTTGGAAGGGATGTTGAAAGATCATCTAGTCAAACCCCCCCTGCTAGAGCAGGATCACCTAGGAGAGATCACAGTGCTGCATCCATGTGGATTTCAAATGTCTCCAGAGCAGGATTCCACACCCTCTCTGGGCAGCCTGGTCTACTCTGTTCCTTCACAGTGAAAAAATTTTCCCTTATGTTGATGTGGAACCTCCTCCACTTCATCTTGTATCCACTCCTTACCCCTTGTCCTATCACTGGACACTCCTGAGAACTTGTTTCAACACCATGACTCAGTGGAAGACAATTCTTAGCCTATCTTCCAAATTGTTTATAGTCTCTGTCACTGATACATTCAGTGCAAGATAGGGAAAAGACAACAGTAAACAGCCCCTGCCACGCTACACAGACCTGAAAACTAAATCACACACAGAAGAGAACCATTGTGCTGTTTGGCCTTGATCTTATTCATTTGAGCTGGGCTACCAGGTCTGCAATCTGTCAGGACCAAAGCAACCTAAATATTTCTCTCACAGCCCAGGTACAGTACAGTGTACAGTTTCAACAAGTACATTGCTGACAATAAGAGTAATAAGAGTGCAGGACCTGATCACAGAATCACAGAATCTTGAAACTGGAAAAGCCCTCCGAGCTCATCCAGCCCAGACCATGACTTAACATCACCACAGCAGCCAGACCAAGGCACTAAGGGCCACAGCCAGGCTGTCCTTCAACACCTCCAGGGATGGTCCACCACTGCCCTGGGCAGTGCATTCCAGGGTCTGATCACCCTTTCCATGAGGAAGGGCTTCCTAACATCCAACTTGACCCTCTTCTGGCAGCATCAGGCCCTACCATCTCGTCCTGGCATTAGTTGCCTGGGAGAAGAGCCTGACCCCCACCTGACTACAAGAGGGAGAGGGTTCCCTCCAGGCTAAATACCTCCGGCTCCCTCAGCCTCTCCTCATCAGACGTTCCCCTTCGTTGTTCCTCTAGACCCGGCGGCGCTTCGGGGCCAGGACGGCAGCTTCAGAAGCCCCGGCCAGCGCGGGGCGGCGATAGCGGGACCATGAGGCCACGGCAAGTTGCGGCCGGGGCCGCTTCAGGACCGCGCAGCGGCAGGTGCGGGCCGGCGGTGGGGTCAGGCCAGGGCCGGGGCTGCTTCGGGGGCCGCGGCGACTTAGGGGCCGGGGCCGCGGCTGCTTCGGGGGCCGCGATCCCCTCGGTTCTCACCTTCCCACCGCCCCGGGAACAGACGGTTCGGACGGGCGCTCGCTTCAGGGCCACGGCCCCCAAAGAGAGGGAGCAAAGAGTGTGCTCCACCTTTTATAGGCTGACCGGGCCCTTCCGGGGCAGGTCCCAGGACAGTGTCACCTTCCCCAGGACAGGTAACTGGGGGAAGGGTTCCTCTTGAGAGTAACATAACTTTTTGTTCTTCATGAGAGGACAACTTCTGCACAGCTGAAAATTCTGGTGATTTTCAGACTGCAACACTGTTGAATTAATTAATGTCCACAGCAGAAACAAGTCCTTGCTTTTGCACATTCTATCAAAATTGCCAGCAAATGGGATTCAGCATACAGAGATTCCCTAATGATTAGGAGTATTTTTTTGGTCCTTGTTCTTACACAGCATTTGGACTTCTGTCAGCCCAAATTCTTGCGCATGTGTTTGGCAACACTGTGTGAACCCCTCCTCTGCTACAGTAAGAGCTACTGGCAACCTCCACTGTTGACTCTGTTTAATGTAGTGACCAAAAGGCACATTGTCCTGCCACCAAACCCTGAGTCACCTTCCAGGGAACAATCACCCTCTGGGTGGAGGTGGTGTATTTCTTACTAAGGCCCTAGGGATCTCAGTCCAGAATTTTCTGATCACATTCAGTAAGCTGAAGCAGACTGTTTTTCATGGAGGAAACAGAGAAAAGGAGGCTGATTGCGCACGGCAGAGGAATAGAAAAATTTACAACGTTAAGGTCATGGGCTGGGCTGGATGAGCCTCAGTAATTCTGTGATTCTGTGAACTGAAAGTGCAAGAGACACAGGGCAGCATTTTAGAAATTTTCTGGAATAGGTCAGTTGGGCTTGAACAAGACAGTGCCCTGGAGAGTTACTTGTAACACGAAGTTTTGAAACATGTGCAACTTAGGCACAAGAAACAGCTTGTGTCTAAGGGTAGGGAGTGTTTTCCCCAGCCCCTGCTTGCAAGACAAATAGGAAAAAGGAGTGGAAAAATCACTCCAGTAAACTGTAAAAATAAAGATATTTGCATCAAGACTGGGCTTAGTGAGTTAGGCCCTTGAGGACTTTAAGTAGGTTTGCTTATGAATCAGGGAAAGTGATACTGAGTGACAACTAGGGTTGTTTGGTTTTTTAAAGACTATTTGCAATCAGGATTATTAATTTATTTTAGCTGCTTGGAAGCAACCAGCTGGTGGGTGATATTTGCCTTTTGCCTATTGTTTGTTCTTACGTGAATTTGTGTTCTCATTTCCTAAATGCAGGAAAGTGTGAATCCCTTTATGCAGCCACTCTTCTGTGCTCTCTGAGTAAAATAAATCGTTATTTAGATCAGTGGCAGTAAATTCTGCAGCTGTGTAGTGTCACATTTCTTTTAAATTTCTTTCTGTTAGATCTTCTGGCTGGCCCGAATTTCTGCTTGTGCCAAACTGGGTATCAGTGCCCGTGCTTTACTGTTCTGCTTTAAAAGCTGAGCGTAATCTGTAAATTTCATGTGTGTGTGTTCTTCAGAAATGTTTGGAGTTTGAGTTTCAAAAAAGTGGCCCCTGCCACTGTCCCCCTCACCTCGGCATCACTTGTTTCTCTTCTGTCATCTTCTCCATCTTGCCACCTGTTTGGAGCTGCATAGCTGCCACTAAGACAAGATGCTCGCTGCTTCTGAACAAAATATCCAGCAAGAGGAACTCTCATGGTCTGCTAATTTACCCCTGTTTGCTCGGAAAGGCTGCCAGACTTTCTGGATGTTAGAGATTTAGATCAAGACTGACTCTTAAAATGTCTGCAGGTGCTGAGATTTTGAAATATGGACAACTGCCACAATTTCAAATGAGGACGTTCTGGACATTTTATGTCAGCTTGGTGTAGTGGCAGAGGGAGTGAACAAACTCCATGGGTCTGTGTCTGTGTGGGGTTGTTTTTCTTTGTTCTCTGGTGGGGGAGTGAATTAAAATGTCTTGGTGCCTTTCTTCCCCCAAATGGAGCCAGTTGCTTCAGTGCCTGCAGATTTGTCCGTGGGTTTGTTAAACCCTCCCTTTGTGTCTGACACTTTTTAGCTAAAAGCTCTGGGTTGAAATGGAGTCGGGGTCTCTGACCCACAATGTTAATGATTCCCAGGTGGGAAGGATGGTTCCATGCCACTACATAATGGCCACCCGAGGTGAGATGCATGGGGACAAGGACCCACAACATTTGCCATCACCAACCTGAAGTGATCCATTCAAAGGCATTTCTGAGTAGATACCTTTTGAGTGCTGCAAATAACTCGGTAGTGGCCATCCTCTCGTGCTTGCAGTGTGACTGACAACAGTTACCTGGATTTCTCATGGCTGCAGGAAGCAAAGTGACAGAACCAAATGTAAGCCTGATGGGAGGAAAGCTTCTCAGCCTGTCTGACTTTAAAAAGATCTTTGCTTGCCTCAGCCGTGTATCGAGTCACTCTGACCTGCTACAGTGAGTTTTCCATAAATACAATCTGCAAAAGGAAATACTAACTCTAGCTAATGCTGCAGGAAATCACAGGTCAATCATTTATCATGCTAATCGGCATCATATAACGCTGGGGCACACACTATTCCTTTGATTATTCAGAGCATTGTTCTAAATCACTTTGTGATCACAGTGTGTTCCTGCAGAGGGCAAGAACCAGCAGGCTCAGGCTAAATCAGAGAGTGGTAATTTCGTCTCTCAGGCACACTGACAGGTAGGTAGGTGGAAGCCTAAGCTGTGACACAACAGGCTGCAGTGCTCTCATCAGTAAAACGTGTCCCCCAGGTAATATCCACATTAGATAGGCAACAGGAGCCAGTGAACACTAATCTCATCTACAGTGGAGATGCAAACTTTTCTCTGTCTCTCCCACTTACATCTTTTGTCTTCCCCTGAAAGCACTGACAGATGGTACTGGCCCTGCCTTTGCTGTAGCTGCCTCTCTGAGGGGATGGAGACAAGAGACAATCAGAAATGAACAATCCACACAAGCACTCTGGCTACACAGGAAAGCAATGCTCACAGAATCACAGAAAGTTAGGGGTTGGCAGGCACATGGAAAGATCATCTAGTCCAAAAACCTGCCAGAGCAGGATCACTCAGAACATACCATACAGGAACATCAAGGTGGGTTTTGAATGTCTGCAGAGCAGGAGACTACAAAACCTCTCTGGGCAGTCTGTGCCAGGGCTCTATCACCCTCACAGTGAAAATGTTTTCCCTTTTGTTCATGTGGAACCTCCTCTGCTCCAGCCTGTACCCACTGCTCCATGTTCTATCGCTGGACACCCCTGAGAAGAGCCTGGCTCTGTCCTCCTGAAACTCACCCTTCCCATATTTATAAACATTAACTGGGTCACCCCTCAGTCTCCTCTTCTCCAGGCTAAAGAGATCCAGCTCCCTCAGCCTGTCCTCATCAGAGAGATTGTCCATTCTCTTCATCATCCTTCTGGCACTGCACTGGGCTCTCTCCAGCAGCTCTGTGTCCTTCTGGAACTAAGGGGCCCAGAACTGGACACAGTATTCCAGATCTGGTCTTACTAGGACAGAGTAGAGAGGGAGTTAAACCTCTCTCGGTGTACTAACCACCCATCTTCTAATCCACCTCAGGATCCCATTTGCCTTCTTGATCACAAGGTCCCATTGCTGGCTCCTGGCCATCCTGCTGGCCACCAGGACTCCCTGGTCCCTTTCTCCTGCGCTGCTCTCCAGCAGATCAGTTACCAGTCTATACTGGTATTTGTACAGTACTTGCTCGGTACAATATGGATCTTTGCGTTCAAACTCTTGCAGCTTGCAAAGGCCTTCGTGCCAGGGTGAAACTGGAGTGCTGTACTCGTTTCTCAGCTGGGACAAGTGAGACACAGAGAGGTAGCAGTACATGTTCCAAGTCACCTGGTGAGAATCACCAACCACCTCACTACCCGATCATCTAGACCACACTGCCTCAGTTTGGCTGCGAGGATGCTGTGAGAGACTGTGTCAAATGCCTTACTCAAGTCAAGATAGACCACATCCACTTCTGCCATCATCTAGCCACCTGCTTATGCCCACATCAAAGGCTATCAGGTTGGTCAAGCACGATTTTCCCTTTGTGAAGTCATGCTGACTGTCCCTAATGACCCTCCTGTCCTTGATGTGCCTGGAGACAGCCTCTAGGACAAATTATTCCATCACCTTTCCTGGGATGGAGGTGAGGCTGACTGGTTTATAGTTACCTGGGTCCTCCTTCTTTCCCTTTTTGAAGATTGGAGGGACATTTGCTATCCTCCAGTCTCTAGGCACCTCTCCTGATCCTCATGACTTAGAAAAGATGATGGAGAGTGGCCTAGCAATGACTTCCGCCATCTCCCTTAGCACTCACGGGTGCATCCCATCTGGGCCCATGGGTTTGTGCACATCCAGTTTGATCAACTTATCCCTAACCCAGTCCTCATCAACCAACTGACTCAACCTCCTCTGGAGTCTCAGCAGTCTGGGGCTTGATTTCAAGACAGCCCCCAGAAGTTTCGCCTGGAGAAGACTGAGAGGAGCCTTGACCCACCACTATAAATAACCTGCAGGGTGGCTGTAGGGAAGGTGATGCCAGCCTGTTTCCAGTTGTGCCTAGTGACAGGAGAAGGAGCACTAGGCACAAGCTGGGACACAGGGGGTTTCATTCAGAAATAAGGACAAACCTCTTTGCAGTGTGAGTCCCCAAGGCCTGGCACAAGCTTCCCAGAGAGGCTGTGGAGTCTCCTGCTCTGGAGATACTCAACTGCCCCTGAATGCAGCCCCGTGGACTGTGCTCTGGGTGGTCCTGCTTTGGCAGAGGGGGTTGCAGTGGATAGTCTCTTGAGCTCCCTTCCAACTCTGATGTTTCTGTGATTCTGTCACCAGCCAGCTACTCATTGCCACACACAACTGTACAGGCTTTCTTACTCTAATGAGTTGCAAGTTAGAGAGGAAAGTCTGCAGCCTTCGGCCTTCCAAGGCTCTAAATAGCATAGAATAGCCAAGGGAAACTGAGCTTGCATTCAGGATTCTGTGAAGGAGATCTACCCAGGTTCTGTTCTGATCCTGACAGAAACAGTGCCACTGCTTCTCTTGCGAGAACATGGGTGAATGTAGAAACACCAAGGTGTGAGACATGTCATAGCTTGGATAAACAGGACACAAGGTGATGTCCTCAGTAGTTTTCAGCTGTCCTTTTGAAGAGTCTTGTCCATGAGAGAAATTTGTACAGTTGTCATGAAGCACAGACATACCCGGCTTTGATTAGACTTCATGTAACAGAGACCTCTTTTAAACCCTTAAACTGTACTGAATCAGTGGAAGAGAGGAAGAGCCACTGTGTGCTCCGTGTGAGTGGTAGTTGCTGGCTCTTTCTTCTCTAAACTCTCTCCTGGCATAAAGTACAACATGCTCTGCCTTTTTTTTTTGCTGGTTTTTTATTTGTTTTATCTTTCCTGTTAAGTTTCCTTTTTTCTTTGTCTGTATACAGCTATTTAGGTTAATAAACTTTTATCCAGTATCCTAAGCCATTCATTGTCTGGCAAATTTGTCCGAGATGTCATCGAGACCTTACTTGCTAAAACTGGTGGAGAATCCCCTACCTGCTACATTATTGCATTCTCTGAAAAACAAGACACTCTATCTCAAACCTACACATTTTAACAGGCTGCCAGTCCTTTCCTGCAGTTTTGCCGATTTCAGCTATTGTAACCTCATAAAATTATATTTTTCAGCTACTGCTAAACATCACAGAATGAAACTCCCTTGGAGAAGCCAGTATCGCGTGCCCAGACAACATCTTTAGAAGAATTGCTTGGAATTATTCAGCAGCCCTATTTCCTTGTGGTTTAGAGCAGCTCTCCCCTCAAATACCACATTCCTGTAATTTTGAGTCTCTCCGTTCTTCCTGTACTTGATACAAACTGAGTCTTTTGCCTGTTAATACCACATCCCTTCACCTTTGCTGAGGTTATCAGAGTGGAGGCCAAACATCAAGCTCTTTGAGGTTAAGCATCTGTAAAGGATGGAAAACAAACGTGCTCCACTAAGCAACAAAGAACTTGCTGGCTTTCAGTGAAACTACCAATTTTCTATCATTTATTAGAAAAAGCCACAAAGCCAGCACCCCCCTCAGATGTCCAAGGCATGTGGCTTACTCCTGCTCTTGTATTAATTTCCTATTCTAATCAGCAATTAAAAAGCAGATGATTACCCTACCCTTTTTCCTTCATTTCCAGCTGTGCCAGAGATTAGTTTGGCAGAATCCCAGGCTGTGAAGAACAGAAAATATTCAGAGAGATTGTCTATGTCTCAGGCCGTGATTAGTGAAAAGTAACAGAATAAACTGCCTGTGTAGAACTGATAGGCAGCAAGGACAGAGCTTGTCAGAGGAGGACAGGGCAGCTTTACGAATTAACACTTCTCTAGCTCCAGAATCTTGTGACTTCTATTTCAACATGAACATGGATTTCACAGAATCACAGAATTACTGAGGCTGGAAAAAACCTCCGGGCTCATCAAGTCCAGCCTAGGAACTAACATCAGCACATCAGCCAGACTATTGTCCTCTTCAACAGCTTCACTGATGACCTGGATGAGGGGATCAAGTCTACCCTTAGTAAATTCACAGATGACACCAAGTTGCCAGGGAGTGTTGATCTGTTGAAGGGTAGGAGGATGCTGCAGAAGGAACTGGACAGGCTGGGTCAATGGGCAGAGGCCAACAAGATGAGGTTTAACAGGGCCAAGTGCAGGGCCACAATAACCCCCTGCAGCTACACACTGGGGAAAGAGTGGCTGGGAGAGAGGGACCTGCAATACTGGTTGACAACCAGCTGAACAGGAGCCAGCAGGGTATCCAGGTGGCCTGGAAGGCTAGTGGCATTCTGGCTTGGATCAGCAACAGTGTGGCCAGCAGGGCTAGGGACATAATTCTCCCTGTGTACTGGCCACTGGTAAAGCCTCTCCACAAGTACTGGGGCAGTTCTAGGCCCCTCACTTCAAGAAAGAGATGGAGGGGCTGGAGCGGATCCAGAGGAGCAACAAGGCTCCTGGGGAAGGGACTGGAGGGAAAGTCTGACGAGAAGAGGCTGAAGGAGCTGAGGCTGTTTAGCCTGGAGAGGAGGAGACTCAGCGGGGACCTTCTCCCCCTCTCCAACTCCCTGAAAGCCTACAGCAACCTAGTCCACCTCTGACCTTTCCCAGTAAGTGCTTCTGATGTGAAATAGCAAGTTTCTTTGACCAGCAAGCTGGATCTTTCCGGATCCTCTGCTACTCTCAATCACTGTACTTCTCTCTGTGCCGGGGGGCTGTACAGTCCACATCAGCCACTGCTTTGTTTTCATAGCAAGACGGAAAACACATCACTAGACACCTCTCTGCACCTCTACAATACATCAACCACCAGGAAAACTCATGCCTACAGAAAGCCGAGTACTGCTGTCAATAAACTGGAGGGACAGGAGGTCATCCAGAGGGACCTGGACAGGCTGGAGAGGTGGGCCCAGGGGAACGTCATGAGATTCAAAAAAGCCAAGTGCAGGGTCCTGCCCCTGGGTTGGAACAATCCTCACCAGCAATCCAGGCTGGGGGATGAGGGGATAGAAAAGCAAAAGGACTTGAGATGTTGTGGATGAGAAGCTGGCCGTGAGCAGACAGCGTGCAATTGCAGCTCAGAAGGCCAACAGCATCCTGGGCTGCATCAAAATGAGAGTGTCTAGCAGATCAAGAGAGGGGATTCTGCCCTCTGCTCTGCCCTGGTGAGACCTCACTTGCAGTCCTGCATCCAGCTCTGGAGCCCGCAGTGCAGGAAGGACAGGGACCTGATGGAGTGGATCCAGACAAGGCTCTGGGCAACCTGATCTAGTTGAGGCTGCTCCAGCTTACTGCAGGGCAGTTGGACTAGATGACCTTTGGAGGTCCCTTCCAATTTGGGCCATTCTGTGATTCTAGAAAATCAAAGAAGTTAAGGTCAGTAGGGCACCCCTCTTCCCCCAAGAATTTACCTCTATCCTCTGAGTCAGCAAGAAGCATGCTAGCTGCACTGCAGAAGAAAATGAAAGTGAAAAACACCCCTTTAGGCAAGAGCTGTGGGTGATGAACACACTTGAGCGGATTGCTAAGAGCCTGCTAAGGAAAGGCAAGTCCATGGGTTCACTCTCATCAGGACACATTGCCAGCAGCGGGGCTACGTTTGCTCCCACTCACTACGCAGGCTGCTTGCTCCTCAGGCGTGGATTCAACACTAAGCTGCAGCCTGCAATCACACAGGGAAGGCTGGCAGGGTACGTGGAGGGGATCCAGTCTTCACGCAGCTCAGGGAATGTTCGGAGAGCTTACTAGGATGAAAAGAAACCAAAAATCTAATGGGTGCTGCACCCAGCCCCACCTTTCATTCCTGGATATTACAGTAATAATCATCTTACAACCGCAATGCGGGAGCTAAAAAAAAAAATTTCACACCCCCCAACCCAAAACCCACCCAACCCCTGCTGAAAGGGAACAAGGAATGATTGTAAAAAGAAAGCCTTTCCTGCTTAATTACAGGGCCACAGACCTCCCCCACCTTTTCCACAGGCTCTTTAAGTGTTTTTGAGGACTTGAGCTCACCTAGAGGAAATTGCCCTGTGGCTACTAAAGTGGCACTTGCCTGCATAAAACCATCCTGAACAGCGTCTCTCTACCTGCTGTGTCACTGTCTCCTCCAGTCAAAGGCTTGAATCCTGCGTTTGCAGGAGCTGCAGGCTGTTGGTGTTACGTTGCACTCTGCATTGTAAAGACCTTTGGTAAGTCTGCAGCGAAAAGACAGACTGGAGTTTTTCAGTGGGCTGGTCTGCAGATCTTATCTACTAACTATTGTGTTCAGAAGAGCCTGCAGCCAGGCGTGGACCATAGGAACAGGTACTTAACAGATACAGGTTTATCTTGTTTTCCGACTTCTCACCACTCTACCCCCTATAAATTACTAACTCTACTAAAATACCCACAGCAAGTGAACAATGGTCTGTGGGCTCCAACCGGCTGGGAGTGATTATCAGCTCCTTACCGGGCTTGAGGTTAGATCCTGCCCTCAGCTCCATCGAGGGACCTCACCTCCTGTCTGTTTTGGGCACCCGTGGGGCATGTCTTCCTCCCCACTATTCCTGTGTTGTGGGGCTGGACGAAAATTGAGGTGTCAGCTACCTTTACTCAAATCATGGCAGCATCCCCTCTATGCCTGGGCACCTGTCCACTTTCCTAGCTCATGCTTCAGCAATTTCAGTTAGGTGCCTAAAAGATAAGTTTCCCCCACCTCGGGCTTATTTCTTCCCAGTTTCTGCAGATGGCCCCATCTCCATCATGGATATCACCAAGTCCCATTATGCTACTCATAAATACCAGTATTTTCCAAGATGTTTTAAGGAGACTGCTGGAGTTGAAAGACTGCAAGTACTTCTAGCCTGCAAGATGCTAAGTGTTGCTGCTAGAGAGCTTGTGAAAACCGATAAATAGCTACTCAGATATTTCAACAGTTCTGGAATAAGATTCAGATGGAAACCACAAATAACTGGTTTAGCTTCAGCACTGTTAAATTGAGATTCTAACACTTCCTGCCTCAGCGCATCTTCTTTAAAAACAGACCAGTGGAAAAAAACAGCCCCTGGAATCCACTTTCATTGATCTTTCAGCAGCTGTCCCAAATCCTGATGGAATAACCCCTTTGCTAAGCTCTAGCTGAAGTCATCAGTACCCCACACAATGCACCCCCTGCATCTGCTTGCATAGGCAGCTTGCTTCCTCGGCC
Organism: Rhinopomastus cyanomelas; assembly: GCA_013400115.1. Taxonomy (NCBI): domain Eukaryota; kingdom Metazoa; phylum Chordata; class Aves; order Bucerotiformes; family Rhinopomastidae; genus Rhinopomastus; species Rhinopomastus cyanomelas. The sequence goes on from VXBP01006860.1 coordinate 30,068, forward strand.
CTTGGACCTTTGAGCTCTTTGGACCAGGATCAGTCTCACCGGTGCTTTGCTAGTGTAGGGCCTTGCATAAAGAAATCCTGTTTCTTGACTGCCATGCTCCTCATGACATGAAAAGTTAAAACTGTAAATATTTTATTGCAAAATATTAAAATAAATTACATTTTACAAAGACTTTGCAAATATTTACACACAGTGTGATTCCAGTGACAGCAACAGAAGACAGACAGGCAAATTATGGAGTGATAGGAGTTGGAACTGTAAAAACATTAAAAGCCATATGAAAAAACAAGATACGTTTTGCTCTCCTCGACAGTGACATCTGTCTGTCCCTACACATACCCTCCCAGATCAACTGGAGAAAATAAACAGTCACAACGTATACAGATGTGTCACCATGGGTCTAATTCCATGGTTTTCTTTCTGCATGTTCTGTGACATCCATCGCCAGCAACAGATTCACAAAACATTTGTTCAAAAAATTGAAGACACCAGTCTTTGTGTTTCCTCGGTGATTCTGTACCTTGGTGAGACCTGGATGAATTAAGTCTGCCTGCTGTGCCACAGACATCTGAAATCGATGACCTTCGGGTAAAAACAGGCTTCAATAGCACAAGGCCCAAGCGGGGTCACAGTGGTGTCCAGAAGGATGGGGTCACATAGTCTATGGCACTGAAAAGGGCTTTTGTAGAACCAGCCTTTTGTGTTACATTGCAAGACTTTAAACTTTTCTTCAGTACTGGCACATCTTGGCAAAATCCGTAAGATACGTTGTGAGAGAAGACCCGTATTTTGCATGATCCAACTAGAAATACCAGCTACTCTAAATAATCAGTCTCTTCCTTATATGTCTTCCTAAGCTTTTTTTTTTTCCTTCTCTTTTCAGTCTCACCTGTCGAACCAATTCCACACCGTTTAGAAAGCTGTTACCATTATGGGATAGCCAAATGCGATCTTACACGGCATCCAAAGAAAATGCTTCCACATTGACCAGGTAACTGAAATAACCTTGAAACCTCATTCCCAGGGAGGCACTTTCTGGGCTCCAAAAGGCAGCTGCTTTTTTTAAGACATGGAAGACGGGCAAGCAAGAAGCTGTTCTGCTTAGCAGTTCCAACTTGGCACCACAGTTTTAAAAGCCCTGGGAAATCAATCAGCTTTTTGAAGAGAGACACTATCAAAGCTACATCCCAACTAAATCCCTCCAATGCACTTTAAAAACAAGCAGAGCCTAACAGGACTGGTTTTATTTGCCCTTGCGTCAAGAACTTTTTTCTCAGCGTCAGAATGACACTAAGGCCTGTGGAAGAACAGTTTTGCGAGGTGCGAGCACGTTTTCCAAAACAGAAGGTATGTTGTACTTAGTTTAAATTATTTACAACAGTTACTTTGATTTCCTAAATAATAATTGTCATTCAGACATAGCCTCTGCTGGCTACACTGGGACAAGCCAGAGAGCCACACCTAGCTTGATAACGTGAAACAGACCCCGTTCTCAGCTCTGGTGGGCAAGTGCACTTCACTATGGAGGATGGAGAGTCAGTGTTCCAGTGGGCAACAGGTCCTTCCAGTCAGAGCAGCCCAGCCGAGTGTCCGGCTTCTGTAACTTCTGCAGCAAAAAGAATTTTTTTCTTTCTTTGAAACAAAGATCAGTCTGTGTTTCTCCATTTCACACACTTTCAAGCAAGGTTGTTCCCACTGCTCTGTAGCTTTCTGTCAATAAAACTTGTGTCTTTACACCAGTAATAGAAATGGGAGGACAACAAAAGCTGTTTGGAGTGCTTTCGCTTTTTGATTGATTAGGCGCTTTATCAAACACAAAGGTAGAAGACTCGCTGCACCAGCGGTCTGTGGATCACGTGTGCAGCTTTACCTAGCTACAGGGCACACCTGCCAGCCACAACTCTGCCGATATCTAGAAATACCTCAAGGCCTTGAAGAGTTTTTTTAACAGGAGGAAGTACATGGGCATCTTCTCAACTGGGTCTGTCAGGTACAAGTCAAATTCATCCAGCCACCCTTGCTGTTATTTCACGTAGCAAAAATTCATTACCAAATCCAATTACAGCTATGTTGTATGTCTGACAGTGTAAGACTTGACCCTAACCTTGTGCTCACTTTATTTGCAAAAATATCCTATGGGGAACATTCTGAAAGAGACTAGTAAAGACAGTCTCTTGTTTCATGTTAGAAGACTTCAAAATTTCCTGTCAACAGGCTATCCAGCCCCAGTCCTGGTTTCCCGTATGTCCTTCTTCTCTGGACGAGGCCAGCAACTCTTAGAGATAGCTAGCAATTCAAGATCAGCACTGCAAGATTCCTTACGCTCTCCTAACAGAGCTGACAAGCCTGGCAGAATTATGCCAAATGAGAATGAGGCAACTTCTAAAAGCTCCTGAAAACTGGAATGATTGAAATACTGTATAACCAAGCAGAACAACAGAACTTGGCATGTTAAGGTTCAAAGGCCTTGGCTGTGTTCTGCTCCAAGCAGATGGGACATACAACTGAAGACAGTCACCTTTTTCCAAACTGTTCTCAGGAGCCTCATTGCTAAGAGCTGTCAGGGTTAGCACATACTTTCCCAAAAAGAAAGAGCAATAAAACCATCATTTTCTTTGCATCCAGAACAAAGTTATGAAGAGACATATTTCCTTCTCAACGAGAAGCCCATCTCCAGCCCTAGCTCCAATACTTTCTGGAGCTTAGAGCCAAAGTTATTTTTAAAAAGAGTGCCTTGTGGCCTTGAGTCACTTAACTACCAATCAGTTTGCCCAAAATTTGGCACTGCCTAGCCTTCTTGAAAGTGAGATAGAATAATCGTTGTGTATGCACGTATTTTAGAACAAAGCAAATAAGCCAAGCGTAATCAACTGTTGAAAAAATACTTCCCCATTCAAGTCTGGTTTGAAGTACCAAGGCAGGGAGGAACATCAAAGAGCAATACTGACTAACACACTGCACAGATCAACAGCAATGCCACAGGTCCACTCTGACAGGCACTAGGGCATTTGCAGACTCTCTGTGCCCTGCCATCCAGGGTGATTTTTTTTTTCCTGACAAAAACAGCATCAATAGAACTTCACCTGTACATAGATAGGGTATAAAAATCATTCAAGTATTTCCTCTAGGAGATTAACAGTGGAAGGACACTTTCAGAAGTTCAGTGCATCCCGTTTGTGCACATACATGCTTGTATCACTCCGTCTCCAGTCTCTTTACCCCGTAACGGCTGTGGGGCTGCAATGCAGTTCAGCAGCCCAACTGGTGAGCTCCATCCCAGACCACTCTTCTTTGTTAGATGGCTCCTTCTCAGCCTATTCCTTCAGAACTTTTAATATTTTATGCGCGAAGTTACAATTCACTGTAATTTGACAAGCACTGACACAGTTTAGACAGATGTTTCAGAAGCTTCCTCCTCAGTGTGCCAATGCCCCTCAGCTCAGATCCAGGTGTTCTGGTATTCCATCTAAAGTTTCTTATTAAGTACAGCTAGTGGTTACACCATCTCGGGGTGGTAACAACTTCACAATGGGCAACTTCAGAAAAGCAAACCCCTTTCCTTTTCATTTGTGAGCAAAGCAGGATTCAAATCCAGGTTTTCAGAGGTTAAAGGCTACTGGAATAACTGAACACATTTGATACCCAAAACAGTATTTTTGCAACAGTAGAGTTACAGTCCCAAACTAATTCCTCAAAGAAATCCACAAATGCAGAGCAGGTCCAGTGTATTGACTAGCTTTTTCTTTTCTACTGTGTTCAAGAACCATAAAATATCGCAAAGGAGCCGGACTCCACATTCAACAGTTAATTTACAAGTGTTTCAGATAAGCAGAGCTGATGTGCTCTGAAACCAACTTACGATTGAAAAAGGACATTGGAATTTATTAGTTTGGGACTTGATTTTTTTGTTTGCAAAAGAGACAGGAGCAGCTGCCCAAACATGCTTTTCTCCTTGCTCTATTGATTTGTTTCATATGCACTTTCTAGAGTTGTTGTCAAACGTGCTTCACGTTGCAGCCTTCACGTTGCTTACTGTGTTATATTCGTTCATCAGCTGTTCGTAAGGCACAGAAAGTTCTAGCTCGTTGTTGGTAAAGGTAGATTCATCAGAGGATGAGAATTTTACCAGTTTTTTTGCAGGTTCAGGTTCCTCCGCAAGATTATCATCCATGGAGGATTTTGATGTTTCTTCATCATCTGAGATACCTTCCTCTTCATCGTCATCATCTTCGTTTACAAATGTTATATTGGCGTTCTCAAATATTAAGGGTCGATAATCTCTGGAATCCCACACTTCACCTTCTTCTTCACTAATCCTGTCCAGCTGATTAACAAACATGGTTCCTTCTAGAGGACTGTCTCCAATACATTTATCATGCAGGGGTCCCAGTACATGACCATTCTGAATGTCTAGGGAAGCCTTATCGTACTGAAACACGTGTGTCTTTGTGTAAATCACCTGAGCATCTATAGTAGCGTTCTGCATATTTTGTCTGGTGTTTTCTACCGTCATAATTTTGTCATTGTTTGTCTTCAGGGCCTTCTTCCCAATTTGCTTAATAAGATCATTGTATGTCTCTTCCTTCTTTGAAAGGAAGCTGAAAACATTGACATCTTTTGTGGTACCCATTTGAAGGGGTTTTTTAGACCGAGGATGGTTGTCAAATGACTCTTTTCTTTTTTTCCTCCGTTTCTTGATTGCTTTATGGACTTCCACAAACATACTGACTTTCCAGTTAACAAAGAGTGAAAGCCAAGCTAGTCCCAGATAGATCCATAACTCCACAAAGTATCTGTAGAGGGCATGATAATTTGCATCTGGATTTACACCTACAAAGAATTAAAGACAAGAGCATTACTGAAAGAGCGCTCACACGCTGAAAAGCCTTTGAAACTGTGACCCCGAGAACTACTTCCTTGCTTGAACACTGATCTGAGGACACATAACAAGTAGGCATCTGAAAGCTTTGTGAAAAGAGAGAGTTGATCTCAGGTCTTCCACTCCTTAGCCGTATGTATTCTGACCACTGGACTACAATGTAAAGTAGCAGCGTATTTATTCTTTCCTTAAGAGCTCTAGAAGTTTTTCTTGTTTCAAAAGTACAGTCCCTCTCCTCGCCACTCAGGTATGGATTCCTTCATTTAGGTAGTGATTCAGAATTCCACTTACAAGGACCATCTCCAGCGCTGAACAGGGCAGTGGATGTTGAGAAAGACAAGATGTAGGAGGGTGGCACCAGTACACTGCTCAGCATTTCCTGTCGACCTGATCTGGACGGCCGTACAGAGAAGACTACTACCCAGTGCTTATGCATCTCGCTTAGTACAGTGGGTCCCATTCAAAGGTGCTGCACTACGATGGAGGACAGGATAGAGCCTTTCCTGAAATTGGGACCTGGGGCAACTGAAAGGGTTATGAACCCCAGAAATTGGCTCCGGACTTAGTCCAATAAAAGCATTAGGCATCTAAACCAAGACTGAAGAGCCACATCTAGTCCACTATACCCAGCTTTAAGTGATTCTTCAATTCAGCAAAACGCTTCAGAAAAGCTCAGAAAGGGTATTTTCAAATAAGAGTTTGGATACAGAATTGCCACACTATGCATGCAGTGAAATAACGATTCAATACGATTACTGACCAGCAACAAAATCTCCAAATCCTATGGTGGTGATAGTGATGAATGAGAAGTATAGGCCTTCAATGTAATCCCATCCTTCAGTCACCATAAAGACAAAGGGAGGAATGACCAGATGGACCAAAACACCCCAAACAATGAAAATAGCTGTGCACGTAATTTGTGCTTTCCTCTGTAAAGAAAGAATAATGAAAAAAAAGGGGGGTGGGGGGGTTGGGAGTGGGCGGGAAAGAGGGGAAGGGGAACAAACCGTCACCGAACAAGTAACACAAAGCCACAGACAAAAACAACACAAGCCAGTAACTCAGGACAAAACATTATTTTCCAGCTGGTTCACTGCACAGCAGGAAGTACTCGTGTTAGCCCAGCAGCAGGTGGGAACAGCGCAGGACAGGTTATTTCCATGCCAGAGAAGCTTGTGTGGAATGTCTGTGCAATGGGAGCCTCCCCCATATTTGTCCCACAGGTTTCTAGTGTGAGCAAACACATGTCACCATAGAAACTGCAAGAACTACATTTAGGATCAAAAGTTTTGACGAGATGTCGGTGTGCTAAGAGTTCTTGCAGAACTAACCTATCGGATCCCATCCCCCCTTCAGGTATTCCTATGCAATTCGTATTTGTGCAGGTGTTCATTTACTACTCAGATGGGCTGGCAAGTTAGCAAGTGTAAGCTTAATGCATGCATCAAGAATCCACAGCACAGGGGTAAACAAGTGAGGGCCTTACCAGGCTTACTCCTCTTTTTGTCAGAAATTGGCCCAGCCTCTTGGCACGTCCTCCGAAGAACTTCCCCAGAGCACTGATCCATGTCAAGCACAGAGGAACTCCAAAGAGCCCATAAAATATGCAGAACAGGCGCCCAGAAGGTGTCTTTGGAGAAACGTTTCCGTAACCTGAAAGGGGTAAGTACGTGGGACATACAAGGGATATATGTCAAATCATCACGTGAAGGTGGGAACTGGGAGTTTCAAACCATAAAACAAAACACAGTACTGCCTGTGGCCTAGCAGCGCGACTGCTGTTTCTGTGTGCAATCTCTCTGTACGTGCGTACACGGTCTGTGTGTCAGCTACACATTCTGTGTTCTTCAGCCCTCCGGCTATTCTGTATTTGTTTGCACTGTAGGTGCAACAACGTCAGGCTGGCAAAGATTCCTCCATAAAAGCAGAAAGCGGGTGATGTGAGCTCTGAAACATTTGTGTATCCAAGGAGGAAGAAGCCTTTCAGTGCAGTGGGTTTTGCAAGAGAGAGTTAGAAGGCAACACTTGTTCTGTTCGGCCTTCTTTAAGTGACAGATAAAAAGCCTAGATTGTTCCGCAAGCCAAGAATGCTCATAATTAGTTCAATGGAATGGTTTGTGATGTTTTCGCTTTGGAATTTTATGATTTGGAAATTTCAAGTGCACAGCTTCACAGAACTGGAATGACAGCAACTGTTCCCATAGCACTTTGAACCAGTTACTTATTGACAAGGTATTTCTCTTCTGTATAGCATTGGAGAGAGTGACAAAACAAGTGTTTCCTCCCTCTACTAACCTGCAGGTGAACAACTACTCGAGGCAACTCAAGCCATAGGGATTTTATTCCGTGGCTAGATTCACACATAAATGCCAGAGTACAAACACACCAGAGCACAGAGAGAACTACAGTTTAAAAAGCTGACATGCTAAATACTTACCAATTGTAGTGATCACAGTAGCAGCAAAGATCACAGCATTAGGCCAGTTCCAGTTGTTGAAAGTGTTGTTCCCAGTGATGGCAACACCCTGTCCGGCAGCATCTGACACAACCTGTAAGAAACCACACGCAGTGATTAATGGAAAATCCAGGCAGCCTGAAAAATGAAATGTGCTTGTCCCTCTCAGGATTCCCCGCTTGGTTCATAATTTTCAAAATAATCATTCAAGTTCTTTTCTGAAGGCTAACCTAAAAATAATTACCACAAACATTAAGACCTTGCTTCACCTAAGAAAATACAGTGCAGATGCTCTGACATTTAAATAGAGGGTTTTAAGTGGATGAGCTTTTACCCAATTTACCAGTTTAAACCAGTGGATCTCTTCCAGAGACCAAACATGCCCCCTAAAGACTTAACCTCCAGTGCAGTTCTTTCCTTTGATTTAGTATTAGTGACATCTTCCAAATGACTATCCAGTTCAAAACACTGTTCCATGCCTCAGTTTGATGTAGGTATGAGCAGGGCATCATAGAATCGGGACAATTCGAGTTAATTCACCTTCTGTCCCCAGCACAGTCAAGCCATCTACAAGCCAACACAGAACTATGCTTTCAGCAAAGACATTGGCCCTTCCTTGTCCCACCTGTGCACCCAGTATGCAGTAGTTTGCGCATGTTTTAGGGAAGCAAGTGTAGTTAATGACCTACCTACAGAATCTGCAAGTCATGTTGTTAACGTCTCTGCAGGCCTTCAGACACTCAAGCATTATTAACCATGTTCAACTTTTGTATGAATGGACTTGCAAGACTCAGCCTCACCTGCCTTTCCAAAACTAGACTGTAAAAACCCAGATTGATAATAAAAAACAAGTAGTGACTGTTTCTTGCAGAAGGTCAAAGTTTCAGATCAAAATCATGCATTGTACTGATTTATCTTCTAGCAATCCTTATGCATTTAAATCCTTGCTGTATCACATCATGCTATAGTTAAAATCTTCTTTGCCTACTCTGCTTTTTTCCTTTTGGTCTCAACCACAGTGTCTGAGCAAAACTTTGAGGCTACATCCATGTGCAGTGGAGGTAAAGGTATCTCCAAAAGTTGATTCCTAACATTATTCAATTTTAGTCACAGAATCACTAGGGATTGGAAGGGACCTTGAAAGATCATCTAGTCCAACCCCCCTGCCACAGCAGGATCACCTAGACCAAGTCATAGAGCCAGTCAGGGTTAGAAGGGACCACAGGATCATCCAGTTCCAACTCCCCTACCATGGGCAGAACATTTTCTTTGTTTCTTCATCAAAAAGAGTTGAGCACAGAACTTATCTTGAGCTAAATACTTCATATTGAAGCAATATACTCTTTTTTTTCTTAAATAAACATGACAGATGAAGTTTATCTGTAACTGAGGTACCTGCAACCAATTCTTCCTTCCCTTGACACAACTTTCTTCCTATTTGATTAAGGTCTGATCTGGGACACAGAACAAACTCAATAAAGTTCAATTGCTACTGAAAACACACACAAGTTAACATGAGTTTTAATTGTTCTTGGTGCTTTACGTATCACCACCCTCCTACTAGAATACTAGCAACCTCACTGCGGGCGCAGGAGTGCACGCAGTGTCTTTCTATAGCTTACAGGCTCTGGGTAGAAAAGGATGTACAGTTTTCAGCAGCACAGTTATCTGTCATAAGAAAGTACAGTTGGAATGAGAAATATCCCTAAACCAGGAAGACCAAGAGCAGACAAGTAAACACAAAATGCCACTGCCTTAGAAAAAAATCAGAATAAAAAAACCTGAAGGCAGTTAAATGACCTCTTGTGATCCATTTTAATTAGAGACTACTCAAATTAACTTAATTAATTTCTGCTAGTCTGCAAATGAACTTTCAACAAGTCTTAAAGGACTGCAAAGTACGTGACAGGCACAATCCATGATCTCTAAAAACACACCTTGAACATGCACTGCCCAGTAACACTGCACTAAACGTTACATCAAACATCAGCTCTCCAACCATTGTCCATGCTAAAAATGCACTCTTGGATTTATAATTGTTATTTCCTCACAGAGCACCCGATCTCAGTGAGCTCATGAGCTCAGTTTCTCAGCACACAGAGTTACATGATTAAGATCTGACAGCCTTTGAGGTCTGGAGGTGTGAAGGAGACCCAGACCCACGTGGAAGAAGCTGCTGGATTGGGTAGCACACAGCGGCCCTTCGCACACCAACAGCTCCCATTCTGGGGGAGAAATACCTGGATTTGCATACACACATGCTGTAGAGCGACACAGACACTCTCCAAGCCAATGCTTCACCTTCTGCATGTCCCTATTTACACACTGCTGTTAGCACACAATTATCTGCAGCCCACAGCCTAGGCTTTCACATCATAGCATCACTGAAGCTGGAAAAGCCCTAGGAGCTCATTCAGCCCAGCCCAAGACCTAACACAGGCCAGACCAGGGCACAGCCCATCTGCCTTTAAACACCTCCAGGGGTGGGGACTCCACCACTGGCCTGGGCAGTCCACTCCAGGGTCTGATCACCCTTTCAATGAGGAAGGGCTTCCTAACATCCAACCTAACCCTCCCCTGGCAGCTTCAGGCATTATCATCTCATCCTGCTCCTGCCTGTCTGAAAGAAGAGCCCGACCCCCACCTGACTACCACCTCCCTTCAGGGAGTTGGAGAGAGGGAGAAGGTCCCCGCTCAGTCTCTTCATCTCCAGGCTAAACACCCACAGCACCCTCAGCCTCTCCTCACTAGACTTTCCCTCCAGTCCCTTCCCCGGCCTCATTCGTCCCCTGGACCCGCTCAATTGCTCCTCAGCCCTCAATCTCTTTCTTGAAGTGAGTGGCCCAGAACTGGACCTAGTGCTTGAGGAGAGGCCTTACCAAGTCCATTCTGCAGCAAGCCTGAATGCACTCTCTGCACCCCAGCTACAGGAACAAACATGGTCACAAATTATGCATCAACAGCTTTGGTGCAGTGGGAAACAGAGCTGCTTTCAAAGCAGGACAACTTTTGCACCTATCGAAATAATGAAGTATTTTGGCTTCAACAAACAACATGAGTGGACATTATATAACTGAAGAGCAAATATGTTGAGTTTTTGGCTTGGTGAATCTGTTAGGCAATGTCAGAGATGCCTTTCTTTTCATACGCTCTGATGCAGAACGCCCTGGGTTGCCTGTGCTGGATTTATTAAACTGCAGGAAATTTACTTTGAAAAAGTCTTTCAATGAGAAAATAGGGTGCAAGAATGGAGACGAAGAAGAATGTAGACACTGCAAGAGTTCTTAACATCTTGAAAGATGTAATTCAGAAAATACCTTTTCAAGTGTGCTCAAATTACAGAAGTGAAAGCAGTTAACAGTTGACATGGACTTCGACCCCACCTCATGTCTGTGCTGATAATGGCAGGACTTTTTACTTTCTGTCAAACAAGTTCTGTTTCATGGAAAGCAAAACCCTCTACTCCCTCACTTGCCACCGCTCCAGTTCTGCACTTAGGCAAAAGAAAAAGGTGGAGACATACCTCAGCACTGCTCCAATACAGCTTTGTGTTTCCTGGACCTGGTGATACTTTTATGAACCCTCTGATGACCAGATTCATTCAGGGTCTATCAGGTAGCACCAATTGGTTGTTAAATCTTCTCTACGGTGGGCAAAGTATTTCTTCTCAGATGCTTTGGACACATGCCACTCGTATCCCCCTCACACGACGTAACAATTGGACTGAAAAGTTCTCAAAAAAATGTATGTTTTATCAATCATCCTTGACCCAGAAAGGTATTGGTGGTGTGATCCTACCACTATTTGTTTTACTTCTTCGTATTCCGCTGGAGGCAAGCCCAGAACAGCAGCAAGGTTTTCCCAGACTGGGAAGCCGTGTACAGATGCTGTTATTCAATTTTTTTTTTTTTTTACTGGCCTTTCAGAGTGTTGTAGTTTGAATTTGGCAGGTCTTGGCCTGAGGGATTGGGGGGGGGGGCTACGACGGCAACTTCAGATAAGCAACCTGAAATTCCAAGCTGCATAAGCGACTCTGCTAACCAGTACAACTAGTTTGGAGCTTCCTGTTTCCTGTTGGGTGTTAGTGTTCTCTGTATTTACAGAAGAGGCACATGTGTGTCACTGGAGCTGGGTGCAGCAGTCCTCTTGCTCTTTGGAACACACTGAATGGACAGAGAGCAGGCGTTTGGAACCTCAGATCAGCAGAGGAACGGTTTTGCCTGCAATCCATTGCTTGCTGAAATGGAGGAAGAGAGTCCCATGGGTGGCCTATAGGAATGGGCACACTGGAGTAGGGGACTGGCTTAAGGAAACACCTTAAAGGAACCATTGGCCTGAAAAATGGATGGATGCATGGACTGAAACCTAGAGAACTTCCTACAATGAATAAAGCTTCAAAGGCGTTCTGTGTTCACACTGACATTCAGGTTATTCAAATGATTTGAATAAACCAGAAAATTACGCAGCAATTATCTAACGGTGGGTACACACAATACTGACAATTTATTCAACTGTAATAAAAAATGTCCAGGGTAATGATGTTTAAATGTATAATATCAGATGAAACTCTATACTGCTGTTTATCTTTAATCAGATTTTAATTTTAACCAAATGCAGCAGTAGCAGAGTAAAGCAAAACCAATTAGGTAGAAGAGGTACATGAAGATGTACAAACATTTTGCATGGCTTTTAAAAATCAAGAGGTTTTAAAAACTAATTAAAACAAATGTGTGATAGCAAATTGCAGATACTTTTACTTGTCCTCCCTGTTTCTTGCAGTTATGTAGCTTTTCGGGCCCAATTGTTTATAACAATAATCTTTCCAAATGCAAAACAACTGTTAATTTCTATATTAAAAAAATTAGTCTCATATTAAGAATCCTTCTTCTCTGTTTGCATATTGCACTTTGACAATCTGCTTGTGAATTAAAAGGAGCAAAAGCTATTTCACAGGCACAGACTACATTTGTAAGTAGAATCACAGAATCATGAAATGCCTGTGTGTTGAACCTTTCTAGGGATGATGCCTCCACCAAATCCCTGGGCAGCCTGTTCCAAGGCCTCCTCACTCCTTCAGGGAAGATGTTTTTCCTAACAATGAACAGAAGGAGGGTCTAAGGTTTGTTTATTTTCTAATAACCAGAAACAGTACAGAAATGTGGTCTTTTTTTTTATTTTCTCTCGCTATCCACAGACAGTTCTTCAGGTCTGCGTTTGTTTTTGTGAGCAAACAGCACCAGCACGTAGATGGCCTGTGGTGTGATGTGAAGCAGCCAAAAATCAGGCCCTCTCTCTTAATTTATACCTCAGCAACCTCATTATATGGAGCAGAAAGCTGGAACAGCAAACCTGCTTCGGTGTGGCAGGCTGATTTATAAGGTGGCATAAACACACAGCGAATATACCTTTGGTTTGCTGCCCTACTGCCATTAACATCGTGTTACTTGAGAGTCACCTGGTCAGAGCTCCCCTTCATAGCAGATATGCAGCCCCAGCTCCATCTGCCCTCTGGCAATGCCCATCAATGCCACCCAACCCTCACTCAGGTGCCAGGCAGTACGATGACTGCTGCCCACACCGCTTGCACAGCCTAGGTGGTCCTCCAGAGCTTGGGTCCAATCAAAGCTCACGTCTCTAAAAATTACCTTATTCTTTTGGGTGGCTTCCCCTGAATTCATGGACTACCAAATCCTACAGCAAGGAAAGTCTTGAAATCCATTCAATAACATAATCTTTTTTTCCTCTGTGTTCTATTCAGTGTCCAGGTTGCTCCGGAGTGATAGATTTCCTGGAGGGATCTAGCTAGATCTAAAGTAGTAGATTCACAAGCTAGAAATACATTAATCCTGGCTAGCAGCTTTATTTAATACAATAATAAATGCCATCATATACTGTTTAGAGTTATAGTAGTTGGATATCAAGAACCCACAAAGAGATTTAAAGTCAACTGCCTCCCATATGCCTGGTGTGTCCTGACAGAATGGAGGATACCACCCCGCAAAGCAAATATTTTCCTCACTAGAGTATCTTGGCAGCTGAGGTTTGGGTAAAGGATAGGAAAAGAGAGGCCAACTATGCTACTAAGAGTTCTACCAATCAGTAAGAAACTTTTTCTTCCATGCAATGATTCATTATGGTTTTCTGTTCTGCAAAACCTTCACATTGACCTGTATATTCTTGAGACTGAAATATTGCACCTCTGTTCCCAGACTTTACTTCCAAAGACAGCTGCACTACTGCTAAGAAAAATCTTGCTGTGTCCTGATGCTCCCCCTGGTAGTCAGAAACACAACGTGGCAGAGCAGCAGAATAATGAGAAGATACACATAAGGTTAAAAGACTTCAAGGCAGCAGAAAAAGTAGCTCTTGTGATGCCCTCTTTGTAAGGCTGGTATACACTTCTCTGTGCACAGAGAAATCAAAATTCTGTGCTTCTTGGAGATGAAAAAAATAAGTCCTGTGAGGATTAGAACATAAAAAACCCAAACAGCCTAGAATACAAACCAGAGGCACCCTGTTTGCACTTCTGCCAGCCACTTGGCACCTTCATGCGTTGTCGGGTCAAGGCAAGAGTTCTCGGGGAAGGATGGTAGTAACTATCCACCATCAGGACTTTCTTTAGTGTGAGAGTGCTGAGGCACTGGACCAGGTTGCCTCTCCCTGGGAGTGTTCAAGGCCAGGTTTTAAGGGGCTCTAGGCAACCTGATCTGGTGAGAGGTGTCCTTACCCATGGCAGGGGGGGTTGGAACTAGATGATCTCTGAGGTTTTGTCCAAACTGATTGATTCTATGTAACAAGAAGTATTTTAGCCAAGTCCTGAATTCACAGAATCACAGAACATTAGCAATTGGAAGGGACTTCAAAAGATCATCCAGTCCAATCCCCCTCACACAGCAGGATCACCAAGTCACACAGGAACACATCCAGGCAGACCTTGAACATCTCCAGTGAAGGAGACTCCACAACCCCCCTGGACAGCCCATTCCAGTGCTGTCACCCTCACCGGGAAGAAGTGCCTCCTCACATTATTGTGGCACCTCCTATGTTCCAGCTTACACCCATTGCCCTTGTCCTATCAGTACAGGACTCTAAGTAGAGCGTGGCTCCATCCTCCTGACATCCTGGCAAAATATGGGTTTACGTACTTCAGTGGAGCATTTTCTTTACAGCAATAGCAAGACTTACTCTAGAATGAGAAGGCATTTTCATGCTGCTGCTGACACAGCAGACAGAATGTTTTCTGATCGGGATATCTTTAAGATATCCTCAGCATTTCTCTTTATCTGCCATAACACATCAGTGTTTCCTTGTGGATTTTTTTAACAAGGCAATTTTAAAAGTTATTTAAAATTTGCTAAAAGTGACTTTAAACGATGCACCAGTATCTCAGCATACAAAACGGAAAGGTACACACACAGGTTCAATGCACTGTAGACATCACATTTTAACGAAAAGATTACAAATCAAGATTGAACTTGCTCTGCAGAGAAAGTTCTGCTAATCTCAAGTCTTTTTGTTCACCCAGACAACTTCTCAATGGTTAATTCTCATCTTGTGATAGTGATGTCTACATGCATATTGTTTTCTCTTTCTTATGCTTAGTTTTGGTGTGTCAGCAAGAGAGACCTCCATCTCAACACACCTTATCTTACCTAAGAAAGACTTCAGCACATGCCACTTTGTACAGAGCTGTCCCTAACATCTAAGCCTGATATTTAAAGAATGCACTTAAATGCATGGCTGGTTTTGTTACGTAAGTGGACAACATCAGACTTCATCTGTGTCTGCTAACTTAGAATATCAGCACATGCAGAGGGCTTCTTACACCTGTCTTGGCCTTGATTTCTTAATTAGGCTGTTTTACCATAATTCTCCTTCTCTGAAGGCGTTTAAAACCCACTTGGATACGTTCCTGTGTGACTTGGTCTAAGTAATCCTGCTCTGGCAAGGGGATTGGACTAGATGAGCTTTCAAGGTCCCTTCCAATCCCTGATGTTCTGTGATTCTGTGATTCATCAATCTTTTTAAGGGTTGGGGAGAGTCCTGTTCTTAAGCTTCAATGTGCCTTGTTTGCTGGTTGTAGTTGGTATTATTACACATAGAAAGCACATAGTGGGAACACTGACTTGTATTGGACTTGTAAACCAGATTCCAATGGAAGTAAGTATATGCTGTGAAGAAAGCTGTAGATTAAATCCACAAGTTCCTTTAAATGTACTGATTAGCTAGGAAAGTGGAACAGGTAATCTAGTTAAGAATACCTGAAGATCATAGCACTAAACACAGGCATATAAGAGACTATAGAATCATAGAATCATTAGGGATTGGAAGGGACCTCTAAAGATCATGTAGTCCAATCCGCCTGCAACAGCAGGATCACCTAGACCAAATCACACAGGAACACATCCAGGCAGGTCTTAAATATCTCCAGTGAAGGAGATGTTTCTGTCATACACAGAAATAATCTTCAGCAGAGGGAAAAATACTCCTGACTAAATAACTGCATCACTCTGCTGTAAAGATGTCATTCAAAGAATGTGATCAGGCTTGAAGAGGAACAAGAAAGCATTCTTGTCTTAACCCTACACACAAACTTTTCAGAGGAAGCTTCATTTGAGGCTTATTTAGGTTCTCAGAACAAAGGAAGAACCCAGAAATATTGCAAAGCAAATGGAACTGCTCTAAGCTATCTCTGCAAAAGAAAAGTTTGTTGGACAAGCCACCTGAAGCTGTAGCAGATGAGCTGTTGAGATTTCAGACTAACCAGTCCCTGACACTTGCATGCTCAGAGAGAATTTATACAAGATCACTCTTGCTATGGATTAGTGTACATACAGATTCCCAGATCCAAAAAATGTTGTGAGCAAAGTTTTTCAGAAGACCTTCTTTCTAACTATTCTGCTAAGTGGAAAGGAGTTTTCACTCACCTTCTTCAAAGAATGGAACAAGAAGAGAGGGGAAAAGGGGTTTTTTTGTGCAAAATCAGAAGACATGTGCTCTACTCTAATTGTAGCTTATCTGAAGGCCATCAATAAATCATTAATTACAAGAAGATAGTGAAGGTAGTGAAGAACTACCTTTATACATGCTTAAACCTGAAAGACTCACAAAAACATAATTGTGGCTAGTATTTATGAGTCTCAAGGCCTCAGGACACAGTGAAAGCAATTTGTAAGTCTAAAGTTAAATTAATATCACATCATTGTTTGGACACAGCGAAGGTAAATAATCATGGCAGCTATTCTCTGCTTGGAAAGATGATAAAAAATTAGACAAAGCACAAGCAGAATGAACCAGGATACAGACGTGAAGATAAACAGCTCAAGCACTTCTGTAGTGAATACATAGATAGAATTATTCTCTTCCATCTGCGCTCCCCTCCCCAGTTTAAACCAGGCATTCATGCGCTGACCATTTTAGTGAGTCATGCAGATGTACATACTGATCACTGCAATTAATTTCAGTCTAGCTACATCAAGTCCTTAAGTGCTTCTCCTTGGAGAAACAGAGTCTTCGTATTGCTGACATGTACTGTGAGATTACCTGTCCTTACAGGGGTGGCCACTAGCACCATTACCTCTTCATTCCCACCAGGGCAAACACAAGCTTCATAGAGTGTCATGATATTTGAGTTTTGCATGGAAAATGAGGGCAGAGTAAGAAACCCAGTCAAGAAAGCTTGTATGAGGACATGATGCTTCCCAAGATGCAAATGCACTCTTTTGGGGGTTTCTTGTTGCTTTTATGATTGTGTTTGGGTTTTGCTGAGTTGGGTTTTTTTTTGTCCCTTAGCAAGGAGAAAAGTACTGAAAGGTTTCAAAGTTAAATATCATGGGAAATAATTACCATTGACATGATGAGAGAATTGTCTCCAGAGGGACAAACAAATTCCCAGGGAGCTAATGTACTGTTTAACCTTCCTGGCTGCGCGATTTCTGCTGTATTAGAAAAAAACTGGTTCCAGGAAAGGCTGTTGCTTTCTGTATCTTGAAATTGGACCTTCGTGAAAGCAATGCAGATTTTGTTATCAGTTTTATTTGGAGAAGACAAGTTCATATACAGGTAGCACATTGGTTGTGATAAGCCCCAGCAGTGCTATAAACTTAAATGAAAGTAATGAGCTAACACACTGGCAGTATCTTGTAGAGTAACTGGCTGTCATCTCAGTCAGCAGCAGCAAGGATGGCTCCAGACCTTTCATCCACGTTACCCGTGCATTTGCTCACTCTGTAAATCTGGTGATATTACAGGATTTTAGCATATCTTCGACATATAAACACATTTTTCAGACATTTATTGCTCAGCCTGCAAACAGTCCTGGTGAATTGCACCCTATCATTACTGTTTAGTTTCAATGATAACACATTTTAATGAAGAACAGCACTCCAAAAGTTGGCTATTTTTAAAGTCAGCTTTCAGATGCCCTTGTCAGTCACTGCAATTTATTTTGCTTCTCCTTTTCCATTCTCTAACACAAAAGTGCTGTCAGAATCCACAGCCCTAAGCTCAAGAGAAACACATCTTTTTTCAATACAACTCATTGCTCTAGTCACACTCCAGACATCTCAGCAGCATAAGCACACCCATAAAAACAAAAGGGAAAGAACTTCAAAGACCAGCTAGATGCTTGAAATCCCTTTTCTGATGTCTTGCTGTCATTCTGCAAAGCACTAGTGTAACTGACTTAGCTGGTACAATTTCTGGTCATCTCCCTTCAAGAAAGGGAAACAGAGCTAGAATGAGGAGGCCTTTGCCATGGTTGCCCACAGCATCCTTCTCTCTAAATTGGAAAGATACGGATTTGATGGGTGGACTGTTCAGGAATTGGCTGCGTGGTTGCAGTCAATGGCTCAAGGTCCAGCCAGAAAATGGTGACAAGTAGTGTCAGGCAGGGGTCTGTACTGGGACCAGTTTCTTGTACTATCTTCATTAGTCATATAGACAGTGCTGTTGAGAGCACCCTCAGCCAATTTGCTGATGATACCAAGCTGGGTGGAGCAGTTGATAAGCCACAGGAATGTGAGGCCATCCAGAGGGACCTGGACAGGCTGGAGAAGAAGCCTAGGTGAACCTCATGAGGTTCAACAAAACCAAGCGCAGGGTCCTGCACCTTGGCTAAGGCAATTGGAGATCTGAATCCAGACTGAGGGAAGACACACTTCACAGCAGCAATGTGGAAAAAGATCTGGGAGTGCTGGTAGATGAAAAGGTGGTTACGACCTACCAGTGTGGAGTTGCAGCCCAGAAGGCCAACTGCATCCTGGGACATTAAAAGAATCCTGCATTAAAGAAGTGTGGCCAGAAGACTGAGAGAGAGGATTCTGCCCTTCTGCTCTGCCCTGGTGAGACCTCACCTGGAGTCTTGCATCCAGCTCTGGAGACCTCAACACAAGAGGGATGTGGCCCTGTTGGAGTGGGTCCAGAGGATGCCATGAAAATGATCCAAAGGATGCAGCACCTCTCTTATGAAGACAGGCTGAGGGAGTTGGTATTATTCAATCAGAGAAAGGTAAGGCTCTGGGAGGTTCTCAGAGCAGCCTTCCAGTGACCTACAGAAAAGCTGGGGAGGGACTGCTTACAAGGGCAGGAGGTGAAAGGACAAGGGGTAATGTAAACTGAAAGAGGAGAAACTTAGATTAGATATTAGGGAGAAGTTCTTTAGTATGAGGCTAGCAAGATACTGGAACAGGTTGCCCTGAGAGGTTGTGGAAGCTCCATCTCTGTAAGTGCTGAAGGTTGGATGGGGCTCTGAGCAGCCTGATCTAATGGGAGGGCCATGCAGAGGGGTTGGAACTCTATGATCTTTAAGGTCTGTTCTGACTCTAAACTTTCTATGATTCTAATATGAGTCAGCCAAGGCCGTTTGTACTGCAAAAAGAAAGGCTGAGAGGCGATAGCATTTCTTTCTTTTTTACTAGGTCAGAAACTAAAAATGCAATATCACTTAAACCAAAATCCAGTGTGAGAGAGACTAAACAATGCCACCATTTTCTATGGCACCAAAGACATGTATGAGTTCTTCCTCAAGGATTGACACAATGCAGAGTAAAGAAGAGATCAGTGCTAAAGGATAAAATGAATTACTTGGGAAAGAAAAAAACCATACCGATAAATAATACCAAAACTTTGCAGCACCCACTTAATTTAAGCTTTTTCCAGGCAGATGTCTAACAAGGGCATAAAAAGGTCTTTCAGTAAGTTTTAAGCATTACAGAACATATGCAATTTTCTCTGCTGAGTACAGTACAAAGTACCCTACTGAGCTGGTGAGGCCTCATCACATTTAACTGCAAGTCTAGGCGAGGTATTTTGTAATGATCATTTGCACTCATTCCTTGTAGGAAGTGGTGTTCTACTGAAGCTTTCTAGATGGATGTTATGTCTACAGCTACAGCCATAACACAAGAGCTTATCCTCTTCAGATTAAGTAAATCCTCAAGAAAATATTTGATAATGAAAACAGAACACCAATCAAGTATTGCAGTAGAAATACTACACAACTGAAGAAGGGGACGAGGGGGTGGAACATGAGAAGGGGTAGGTTTTTGTTCTTTGTTCAGAAAAAGCAAAGCACGAGTTACATCCATCCTTGCAGGTTTCTGCCATAAACCTCTGTTTCACAAAACAGAATTTTAAAATGAAGTAGTTTGAGAAATTTTCAGACAAAAGATACAAAATTCTTTTCTAAAAAGTCCCCTCATGGTGTGCGTGAAGGTTGTCCTTTGCATTTGCTGGGTCTTAGTCTGGGGGATATCTATCCTTGTGGAAACTCTCTATTGCTTTCATAAACTACCTCAACTGGAAGGAGTGCCCTGAATCTGAGGCTTCAGTTTTCATGCAGTAAATTTAAGAATAAGGGTTCAAAACAATGTTCAGCCCAAATAAGTTCCAACTTAAGCACATGTCCTTCTTCCCTACCAAGGCAAGTTAAGGCCAAGCCACCACTGTTCACATGACAGAAAACCTGAGTACTCAGCACACTTATTGCCTGAAATGTGTAATAATGAACATGGCTGTAGCAGCAGTTTTTGTTCTTAGAAATTAAATCAAGCGTGGAAGCACAGAAGAAATTAAAGCCACTGTTTACTAGTAAATCAAGCAGTCACTTGTTGCTGTCTTTCTCTTTGCCTTAACAACTGGCATGCAACACCTCCGAGCCCAGATGTTTGAAAAAGACTAAGAGCTCTTGTAGTGAGAGAATGAATTAATTCTGCAACAAACCCAGAAGTTTTTTAATACTTTCTATATTAGGCTAAAACATGAGGTTGAACAAGAACTAGGGGTAAAAGCCCCTAAAAAACTCCACACAATCAAATAATTTGAACAAATTGAGTCGTACTTCCATTCTGCAGTACAAATAGGTGTTTCCTCTGGAAAAAAGTTTTGATTTGTAGGACCATTAACCTCTGAGAGCCAAGTCAATATTTTTACAGCAGGCACAGTTGAAGAATTGCTTGTGGGTGATGTATAGCACGGACAGTACATTTTCCTATAAGTTACAAGTCACAGGATACATAGTGGAAAGAGATCAATGTTATTTCCTTTTTGTGGCTTTCAAATAATAACTGAAACTCATAATTCAGCAAATTAGTTAGCTGGAACTATTTTGTCATTGTGGAATTGAATGGTGAAGCTTATCTATTTGTGATACATGAGCTAATGCTGCTGAACCTTATTTCTCCTTTCCACTTATGTGCAATGGATGTAAACACCAACAGTTCTGACGAGGCAGCTGGCTTCTTTGACAGAGCACAACTACAGAATTTTATACCAATTGCTGTTAAGTTTTCCCCATTAACTTCACTACTAGATTGCAGTTTAATTAACTAGTTAATAAACTCTTGATAAAAGTATATTGAGTGTTTTACCAGCATTCCCTTGCTCTTGGGATTAATGCAATTATAGAATATTTGCTTTTCACCTTTCTAAGTTCAGTATAGCTATATTTTGAAGAAAAGTTAACTAAAGGTTACAGCTGCATGAGAACTGCAGCCATTTTGCAGATACCGAGTGTCTCAACTTTTCTTTGGCCTCTGATTATTTCATGCAGAAGTAAAACCCATCAGATTATTTCACAGGTTTCATTCGTACAGCTAAATTTCGAGTGGCTCTGTGTCAATATGCTTATACTGGTACGTTTCCTCAATGGATAAAGTAAGTATTGTGACAACTTTTACGTTGCATCAGCTAAAATTAAGAAGCAGGAATAATCTGTAATAGCAGATTAGACTTCCTTCCTATCTGAAAACATACATGGTCACTAATGCAGTCAACTCCCCTTTAAAAGGCCTTTGGAAAATGCTGCTGTTCCCACTGTAGAGATAAGAAACTGGAAACAGAAGAGTCAAGAGTTTAATCAAGCCCTCACACCAGTTGGTGACCTATATTGGGCAGTGTTTACATGGAACTCTTGCAACAGAGCTGGTACTGATCGCATAAGCAGATGCTAACTAACGCATGCAGCAGTCCGAGTTTCCAAAATACTGTATTTTAGTTTTGCCGCAATTCATTTCACTTGGATTAAAACATTAATTTAAATTGAATGAAAACAAAACTACTGTCAATAAAAACAGTTCACTGAGATTAATTTACTGGATGGGGAAAGGTTGGACCACACCTCTGAAAAGTTCCATTTCCACCTTTTTTCCCATTGTTCACGCAAGGCCTCAATGCCTCAAGCAGTAATCCAGCAAACCTTTACAGACTTTCACCCTCCCATAAAATGGTATAAAGTGGAATATTTGAACAGGAAAGCCTTCATACTGCACAGGAAATGTCAAGAAGGAAGCAGAGCATACAATTAAGCTCCCCTGCCCAGGCACCTCAAGCTTCAGGCTAAGAAGAATAACCAATTAAATCAAAACAGAGGTTTTTGACAACTTTGCTTGTAGAGGCCTAAATAAGAATTTCAACTCAGTGAATGAATTACAGCATCACTTCAAGAAAGAGACTGAGGAGCTGAGGAGCAATAAGCAGGCCCAGAGGAGGAATGAGGCTGGGGAAGGGACGGAAGGAAGTCTGATGAGGAGAGGCTGAGGGTGCTGGGGGTGTTTAGCCTAGAGATGAAGATACTCAGGAGGGACCTCCTCCCTCTCCACAAGTCCCTGAAGGGAGGTTGTAGTCAGGTGGGGGTCAGGCTCTTTTCCCAGGCAACTAGCACCAGGATGAGAGGGAGGGTTAGGCTGGATGTTAGGAACCCCTTCCTCACAGAAAGGGTGATCAGACCCTGGAATGGACTGCCCAGGACAGTAGTGGAGTCCTTAACCCTGGAGATGTTGAAGGACAGACTGGCTGTGGCCCTTAGTGCTCTATTCTGGCTGCTGTGGTGATGTTAGGTCCTGGTCTGGGCTGGATGAGCTCTGAGGTCTTTCCCAGCCTTAACAATTCTATGATACTATGCTCTCTCACACTTATAGTCTTGTATAAAAACATGATTCAGAAATTTAAAATAATAAATTCATAGATAGGCGCTCTGTTATAATACCCTAAGCACTGTTTGGAGTATGGACCAGAATATTAGGATTTTTGTTTCACCATCATTTCTGAATTTCATCCTCAAATATCATTACAACACTCAAGGTCTTGCTTATCTGATGACAAACCAGAAGCTGCTACAAAGCACACTTGCAGAATCCTTCATCTCATTTCCTATTTAACAACCTATCTTAAGCAGAAACAAGTAAAAAAAAAAAATCTGTTTTTTTTTTCTTTTAAAAAGCAGGTTCTGGTAAAACCACCTCTTCTTGTCTGGCAATAAGTGACTCTACACATGCTAGAATAAAAATCTTAATTGTCCCAACAGTATCAAATCAATTAAACAGATCTAAAAGTGATCACAGTACTAAGCACAGTACTAAGTGTAACAACATTTTAAATGAAGTAGACTTTTGAACCACAGAACAGAAGCACAGAAGGGTAAATACAGTTGGATATTAACTCTTTGCAGTAGAAGCGTTACTAATTCACCTTGTTAAGCCAAACAAACAAAGTTTCCAGGATCAATCAAAAACTTTACATAACCTCAGGCGTGCTAGCATCTCTCTGAATCAGTCCATCTGACAGGCAAGGAGAGGAAGGCTTCCAATGTTATCATGAACAGGATACTTTGCATGAACAGCAAAGTGATGGGCTCACATTAAAAGGAGTAAACAAGGGAAAAAAAACTCCTACAGAGACCCTCTTTGCTTTGAGACTTCTGCCACTAGGTATTTACCTTTATACAGGGTTAGTCTGGAACAAAATTTGGTTATATTACTTCATACAAATCCATTCAACACTAGATTGAGGAGGACTGGGGAAGGAGACACAGCTGCTCTGGTCAACTGCTTTCAAATACAGAGACCTGCCAGTAGTTATGGATAGTTACTGATCACATTTCTTTCTAAGATAACCAAGAAACAGTCTCATCTAGACATGTTCAGACCTGTAATAGCATTAATTGCCCTGTCTATCAATGTATTCTGCTGAGTGAGTAAATGAGACAGCTAACAGCACCAGTTTGCTGGTAAGAGATGCCTGTGCCTTAGAATATGTCTTGAACACGGTTGTGTCAACATACGCAGAAACCCTGTATTCAGCAGGAATAGGGTCACGCTGAAACCACAGACACAGCACGCATGCTGGAACACACCTTCTGCTATTTTTTTATGCTCAGCACAACATTACTGAGTACACAGAAAAGGCCTTTCTTCCCAAAAGTGCTGACTAATTAGCTAATCACTAACTCTCACAAAAAGCAGAGAAGACACTGCTTCAATATTACTTCAGTAATAGGTTCAATCACAGAGTGACAGGGGTTGCAAGGAATCTCCAAAGATCACCGAGTCCTACCCGCCTGTCAGAGCAGGACCAAAACTAGCGCAGATCACTGAGAACCGAATGCAGACAGAGCTGGAAAGGCTTCAGAGAAGGAGACTCCACATCCTCTCTGGTTTTGCTGATGCAAGAGGAGTAACTTCAAAATTCTTCATTCTTCCTCCCCCTTCTCTGACCTGCCACTCCAAAAGCTGTAAGAACAACAAAGTTGGAAACATGCAAGTATTTTAAAGGGCAAAATGATCATGATACAGACAGAAAGCTCTTAAGAGTACACTGATATCAGTAAGAAAGCATGATTTTCTAAGCATAAACTCCAGCGTCCTTCAATAACTCAAGGGCCAACAAGGCAAACACTGATAACAGAGCTGCCCTCTGTCATTGTGCAGCCACGTACACACTACTTACACAGGCCTGAAGGCTGGAATTCTACCTTAGCTGGCAACTTACCATAGTTCAACTATTTGTCTTGATTTTAACATATTTGCATTACAGTATGTGAGGCAGCAACAGTAACAGCTGAGTATGTAGTTCAGTGAGGATTCCAGTCAGACTGCTCCGAGAGAAGCCACGGGAGAGGTCAGTACCAGAGAGTTTGATTAGACCCCTTTTCTTTGGACTAGATGATCTTTCAAGGTCCCTTCCAACCCCTAAAGTTCTGTGATTCTTTATACAGCTGCTTGGCTCCAAACACCTTTCCTGTTTTTGGTGCCTGGAGGATGCTGTCTGAATTCTCCCACCAGCCAGAATGAACATACCTTGCTGCTGTTTCTCAAGCAAGGGATCTCACACCATTCTTGAGCAGCTTTCCTCCAGAGCTGTTCAAGCTCCTGTTTAGTGGGTAGGGAGTAGAAAAGAGGCGCAGCAATATGAACACAGAAGTCATCCCTGATAAATCTGATGCTTCAGCCAAGCTACCAAAAATACTATCACATCTAATGATGCTTTCTATCTCAGGACAGCCACAGAATTATTTTCAAGTTATTGTCAGCTGCCAATACCTGACAACCTTATGATTTACTTTGAAGTCAGGATTACTGTTAAATAACTGACATATTTGTTAAGAAGGATAGTAGTTTGGAGACCTGTGACAGGTCCAGCTGGGACCTTTTTTTTGCATCTGTTGTAAACTCAAACAGAAACACAGGTTTTGTTTCTCAGCAGGTGGAACCTGCTTACACAACATTTGTAAGATGCCAGCATAGAACAAAGTCAGTTTAGTATTTGCTAATTTGTTCAATCATGATCCATGTCCATATTTTCATTAAGGCAGAAATACAGTCATACAGACTGGCTGGTCTGTTGCAATTGATCCTACAACAGAGGTTAAAAGAAAACAACAGAATCATCGTCAGAAACGCTACAGATACACACTGACAGAAAAGGAACCTGGTTTCAAATTTAATAGGGACTATGATATACAGGCTATTATTAGTTTCTTACTCCCTTTTCATCACTCATCTTTCTTCATCTTAACAAAACAGTGTCCAAGGTTGTGAGTTTAAAACAGTGCAAAAGCTACTTTGCACCTAACAATGCCTTTGATCCACAAGAGTTCACATGAAACAATGAGGAAAAATATTATAACTTCCTTACTGATTTGACTGCAAATAGAGCTGCTAGGGCAAGGCATGCCCAGGGTTCCCTCCTGCCTACAGAGAAAATGCTGATAGGTATCTCTCTGCTACTTATACATTTAAGAACTCTAATAGAATGACATCATAAAATGAGAGGGCACAGGAAATCTGCCAGTCTGAAGTTCCCTATTAAAGAACTTTGTGAACTGAAGAACTTTAGTGAAAAAGATTTTGTGACACTAGAACCAGCAGTGCTGTTGAAGAACTTGAATCAGAACACAGGAGATAAAGAAAGGCAGAGAGAGGCCTTCAAGCCTAAGCATCTCTTTAATAAATAGGGCTAGTAAAAATGCAGACTATGTACTGCATGCCATGTTTAAGTGCCTCAGTCTGCCTCCAGGTGTGGTTCTCCTGGATGGAGATGCCTGTAGCACCACAGAAAGCTCTAACTGTGTCCACAGTGCTATTTTGTTTTAGATGAGGAGTGCAACCCTTCTAGTTGTCCCTCTACTGCATTTTCTTTCATGCTACAGCATAGACCCAGAGCTTGAGCTGAATTCATTTTGGACTAAACAAAACCTAAAGACACACCTCATGAAGAAATTTAACTACTCACTCATAGATATCACAGAGTGTCAGGGGTTGGAAGCAACCTCCAAAGATCACAGAGTCCAACCCCCTGCCAGAGCAGGACCAAAGCGAGGGAAGAACACTCAGAAATGCATCAAGATATGTCTGGAAAGGCTCCACAGAAGGAGACTCCACAGCCTCTCTGGGGAGCCTGTTCTAGGGCTCTATCACGCTTACAGTAAAAGAGCTGTGCTCCAGCTTGAGGTAGTCAATCCATACAATCATACAGAGTCAGCATAAAGTAAAATCCCTGCAAATTGTGCTGGCACTGTGACCAGAAGGTCTGTAGCATCAAAGCACAAAACCACTCTCACTTGCTCCCCTGCTGTCACACTACTTACTGTCACTTGTAATGCAGCTCGTTTCTGGTTTTTATCTTACTCTGTTGACATTTATTTGCAGAACCAGCATAAAACACAATTGCTCCGACAGTCAACAGCATCCAGAGAAATGCAACATATCTATTTTGTTTCATTAGTAGTAATAGCAAAACCCACACTTTGCTTCTCTGCAGACGTTTAAGACCCGCCTGGATGCGTTCCTGTGTGACTTGGTCTAAGTGATCCTGCTGTGGCAGGGGGATTGGACTAGATGATCTTTCAAAGTCCCTTTCAATCCCTGATGTTCTGTGATTCTGTGAAAGGTGTATAAAAGTCATCATTACGATGTGCCTTGGCTGCCTTCAGAAGGTATCTTACACTAACCAGATACATTATAGCACAAACCAAAATAGAGGTTACAAGGTGTTTTAGGACAACAAGCTATTGATAATTTGCAAATCTTGCGTGCCATACACTCTAGAGCAGAGCTTGCCAGAAAACATACCTAGTAGTAGAAGGTAAATATGGCAGGTGACACAAACATTCTGTCCTAAAGGAACAGAAAAACAATATACTACAGGCACTCAAGTATTAAGTCCTCTGTGAGGAAAAAGGAAGAGCCCATAGCAGGAACATTATAACTTCTGACTGGTTGCTATTGCTTCATCAGCAGATAGAGGTGCAGTACACGCACTATCAACTTTGTTTATCTATGTTCCAAGAAAGTTTAAACAATGTAATGGTTAAACAGGGTGAAAAAAACAATAAAAGAAACCACAACAGAAAAAAAATCCTCACAAGAAAATCCTCGCAAGAAAACAAGCCTGCTTACATTTGGTTTTGGAGACACAAAGGGAAAAAGCTGTGGAGTAACACAGTTCTGCTTCTGTCTTCAATTTTCCTCTACTATGGCAGTGGCAACACCAGTAACTCCACAATTTTCATCTCTGTTCATCCCTGCTGAACTTAAAGGCGGTGCTGCTATTCAATGAAATCTGGACAGTCTGGAGAACTGGGCAAAGGCAAACCCCATGAAGTTCAGTAATGACAAGTGTAGAGACCTACAGAAGGAATAACAGCAAGCAGCAGTATAGGTTAGGGGTCGTCCTGCTGGAAAGCAGTACCATGGAGAAAGTCCTTGGAGTCCTAGTAGACAGTAAGTTCTCCACAGGAGAGCAATGAGTCCTTGCAGTGAAGAAGGCAAATGGAATCCTGGGGTGCATTAAGAAAACTGTCCAGCAGACTGAGGAAGCTTCTCCTACCTCTCTACTCTGCTGTGCTGAGACCATATCTAGAGTATTTTGTCCAGTTTTGGGCTCCCCAATTTAAGAGACACAAGGACCTACTGGACAGAGTCCATCCATAAGGATGATGAAGGGACTTGAGCATCTTGTCTATGAAGAAATACTGAAATTGGGACTGTTTAGTCTTAAGAAAGCTGAGAGGGGATCTTATTAATGTCTGTAAATATCTGAGGGGTGGGTGTCAGGTGGAAGGGGCCAGTCTCTTTTCTGTGGGGCATAGCAATAGGACGAGGAATAACGGGGATAAATTTGAACATAGAAGGTACCCCTCAAGAGGAAGGAGAAACTTCTCTACTGTGAGTGTGACAAAGCCCTGGCACAGGCTGCCCAGAGAAATTGTAGAGTCTCCTTCTCTAAAGACTTTCCAAACTCACCTGCATGCAGCCCTGTGTGACCTGATCTAGTGATTCTGCTCTGAAATTGTATGATAAAGGGTATCTTTACCTCTGTGTAAAAGGTATAAATTTGAAATATCTAGCAATACCTGTTCTCAGACATCAGCCTTACGTTGAAGTGTCAAGTGCAAAGTATTCTGTGTAGTTGAAGATTTTTGACTGGCAGTCACTCATCCTTGCAAATAGCTGCTCGGCTTTACTTTGGAAGAACTGTCTGGAGAGGGACCGCTCATCTGGCATTCCACCCATGGAATTAAGTCTCCTCTTTGTCTTCTTGACCTTCAGTATGGGGGAATTAGAAACCAAACCCTAGCAGTCTAGAATCTCATTTATGCACATGGAGAAGGGAAAGATGATGAAAAATCTGCCCATATTAATTCTACTGGGGGAAGATAAATCATTATACAAAAATTAAACTAAAGCCACTATCTCTTTTTTAAACGTTAAGGTAACAAAAAGCATTTAAAACTTAATTCAAGTTTTTGCAAACTCTCTCAAGTATTTGTTGCACGTTGCTTTAAGCCTTGATATAGGAGCACTGTACGAAACAAGTGCTCAGAATCAGAGAATATTTGTAAAGTTTCATAATCAAACTGACAAACTCCAAGTATAAATAAATCTAGAAGCAAACTTTGGCACCCTCAAACACAAACCAAAACCCTGTCAATGTACCTGACGGCATTCGTAAAAGGAGAAGACATTCTGGCTTTAAAAAATAGAGGGGGAAAAAAAAAACCCGACTAATTACCCTCTTGATTGTTAAACGTGGTACACAGAATATTTATACTAAAGGAAATATCCCAGCAGAAAGCTCTCCTTAGAAGTCTTCTAAATGTTTGTTCACAGCACTGGCCTTCAAGCCTAAACACGTAGATTTCTAAAGATATAACTCTGGCCTATTTAGAGCCTTGTATACTTTTCAGAAAAAGACGTCAATTATTTGTGCTCATACTCACTATGTTTACCTGCTTCCTCTAAACAGAGCTAGCAGTTTCTCTTTTCATTTTGTTACTCTGTTTTGAAAATAATAATTTTTACTAATCTTCACAAACTTCCCTTTCTTTTCATTGGGCTGATGTTTATCCATGGGAAGCACTTAATTTTTATAAGACTGTGGTGTGCCAGTAAGAGAGACTTTCAGTAAATAAGATGTTTGCCCAGTGCTGGCAAAGCTTTTTGCTCATGTGAATAGTGACACCAGGGTCATGAGGACTCCTCCTTGCATGAATAGCTCCTTTATCATTAAGCTGATGTTTCACAATCAGGATGAAGCAATAAAGAGTAAAAGTGAGGAAGTGGAGAAGAGGGAAATTAATAAATTGCCTTATGTTTTGCTTCAGTCTCCAAAACTCATTTGTACAGCAGGGTAGGGGGAAGGTGTCATCACTCTTGACCTCTGCCTTCTCTCTGCTCTTAGAGTCCCAAGACTTCAGGAAACAGCAGCAAGTGGCAAGGACAAGTCATAGACTTTTATCTGGACAGTTTCTACAATGCTGATTAATATGGCATAGTTGCATCTTCATTAAAAATGCTTGTTTTTTGCAAATATCCCACAGTATTGTGCGATACTGCTGTTCCAAGGTAACGGTACGTAGCAAGGAGAGATTACACAGTTCTGCATGACAATATATATTTGTGGCAAAGTGTCTTTGAGGGTGTGCTAC
Source organism: Rhinopomastus cyanomelas (assembly GCA_013400115.1). Taxonomy (NCBI): domain Eukaryota; kingdom Metazoa; phylum Chordata; class Aves; order Bucerotiformes; family Rhinopomastidae; genus Rhinopomastus; species Rhinopomastus cyanomelas. The sequence continues at coordinate 60,107 of VXBP01006860.1, forward strand.
AGAAATTGCCACGTAGCCTTCGAGCAATCAGCCTGACAGAAGAGCACGGGGAGGCAGCAACAGTCTGTACTCTGTCCAGTTGCCTTTGAAATCAGCTCTATGCAGCATTACTCCACAAAGAATTTAAGTACTTTCTTTATGTCTTAAGAGAATTGTAAGTACTACTGTGTGTGTGTGTGTGTGTGTGTGTGTACACTATAAGAAACTTCTAAGAGCTGTTTTTAAACAAGTTTATTTCAAGACATTTCTTAGGAAAAGGGAAAAGGCTTTATTTTTAGCATATCCTACAATAGCCAGCTTGTGAGGTTTCTGATAAGCATTCATTGCAGTGTATTTCTACTGTAATACATTATTAAGTGGTCTGTCTAAATTTCACAATCACTTAAACTGTCACATATTAGTCTGTATAAGAACTGAGAACCTGCGTTGAAAACCTGCTTGATTTTTTAGTTAACATGACGCGGTTATCTAACTTCAGAGCCATTCCACTACCCCAGCTAACAGTTTCCACTGCTCTTATAGCTAATATTAGGCTCATATGAGTTAATGTGGGTGGTGAACAAAGGCAGGAGAGAGATCCATCTCTGAATAACTCAGCCCTCATCTCCTTACAGGCTGCTTCTGGAAGCAAAATTGGTTAGTTCAACTTGAACATTTCTTGGCATCCCTGCATTTTACTAACAACCATGCAAAATTCTGCTGTTGGTGATACCTGGCAAAGAATTTTATCCAGTGTGTGTTAAATAGGGATATAAAAAAGAACACCAGCAAAGTAATAGCAATGTTAATGTGGCTTTGTAGGGTCACTTATGTGTCAGTAGGAACCATGAACAGACAGAGAAGAAAGGCTCCAAGATGAAGACTGCTAAATGAAGGCCAGTACGAAAGCAACACAAATACAAGAACAGAATAATTAGTCAAATCATGCAAAAATCCCAAGATCATATTCAGGGTGCCCATGCAAGAGGCTAGGGGAAAAGGCAGGGATCTGGGGGACATTGAGGGGCTGTTTTCAAATCAACAACATTCTGGACAGCAAGAGAATAAACATGACAACAGATGCTAGTAATGTTTAAAAGATTTGGTAGAATCCAACAGAAGCAGTATGGATAGCACCACTAAATCATCAAGTCTGGAAAAAAGCTGGCAAGAAAAGTTTCCAGTTACCAACAAGAATGAAAAAAGGAGCAAGGTAAGAGTTACATCATAGCTAAACTAAGCTTAAGATGAGAACAGAATATCTATGAGGAATCATCAAACCAGCAAAGCTGAACATGGAAAAGTAAGGTGTGAAAGTAGTATTGAGGCAAAATTGAGACTACATGAATATGAGCATATCACCAGGAGCTAACATGCACTGAAGAAGGGAGGCCCTCCACATTGTGCTGTGGAGAGATACTCAAACTAAGGATTTTTGTCTGCCTTATATTACTTTTTTCCACTGCTTCTGCACCTAGCCACATTCTCCAGGGTGCTCTATCATACAGTTGATTCTAATGAACTGGGCAATAAAATACAAAATGGCAACAAAAAAAATTCAAGAAAAAATTTTTCCACTTGAGGACTGTCATAAGGAAAATCAAACAAGTCACTATTCCTTCACACCAGCTTGAAGTTCACCCTAAATTGAGCCAGAATCTAAAATAGGCATTACGTCTGCAGGAAGTTAGGCGTTCCAGGTTTCATGCACATGCCAATCCAAAAAAGCTTGTTCTCTTGAGGGATTTTAAAACAACCTTGGGATATTACCTAGAGTAATGTTCAATAAAACTCCAGAACAGCAAAAGCATACTCGAGAGACTCCCGCATTATCCAACAACTCTTTGTAGTTTCAAGTCTCCATCTACCAGCTCCTCAGTACACCCCGAAGACGTTTGATAGGGTGTAACAGTAAGGACACTGCCACCAGAAAGCTCTGCTATCTGAAGCAGACAGAAAGCAGTCAGCAACTGAATCTAAACCATAAACTTTTAGGATCAGCTCTCTTCTTCTAAGCTTTCACAGTATCAATTACATCAGTAGAACTAATAAGCAATTTCCTCCGTTTTGGGTATATTACTAGACTTTCAGTGACGTTTAAAAAGCTAGTAAATTAAATGCAAACCGCACTTAACAGAAAACCTAGTAAATACAAACATTTCTGAAATATAGTCCTACATTCGCACCACTGAAGTCCCACATATTCGGGCAGTCCATTCTTCATGGCTCACCATTGACTACGACCACGTTTCAAAGGATGCCATAAAAAAGTGCTAACCACGTTCATACTGCTTTACGATGGAATACGATCTATTTATTAAGAATTCGTTTTGAAGAGCCACTCTGCCAGATGAGTAAGATAGGATGATTATCGACTCGTTACCGCTTGGAAAGCAGTCACTGACCTAAGAAACTCGAGAGTTGTAAGCAGCCGTTTTTGGGAGGCAGTCAGCCTTTCCACCAGTCACCCCGGCTGACCCCTGCGACCCGCACCCAGACCCCAGACACGTTCTGCTCACAACGAGATCATTCAGTACGGAAATCCATATAAAAGAAAATAGTGATTTAAACACTTATTAAAAATACATATAGAAAGGGGAGAAGGAAATCAGACCAAACAGAAGAGGATCAAGACGGTCGGTTTTATCGTCCCTTCCTCATAAAGCAATACCCGTTGAAAGCAGAAGCCACGCTGGGTGCGACCCAAGAGCCGCATTCAGGGCTACGGGGTTTGGCTGCGGGCGGAAGCGCCTTCCGTGCGTGAGCTCCCGCAGCCCCCGGACCCGCCGGCCGAACCCGAAACCAACCCCGAGCTTCTTTGTCACTTGGGGTGGCAGACAGAGAAGAAAACGCAGACGCCCTTGGTCCCACCAAGCCCCTAGGAACGTTTATGATCCTTCCCCGCGCTCCCGCTCGAGGCACTGGGCTTTGTGAAGATGCAGCTCCAGGCGGATTTTCCCGGGGAGCCCACAAGTCTCCAGCCCGCCCGCCCAGAGACGTGGGGTGTCCCTCTCGGGGCGTCCAGCAGCACCTGCTACCGCCGCCCGGCACTGCCTGGCCTCGGCCCTGCTGTGCCCATTGTACCTGCAAGATCTTGTCCAGTCCCTCTTGGCCCAGGCAAGGGAACTGCTTGAGTAGCTCCGTCTTCTGTCGCTTGTAGTCGTCCGTAGCCGAGCGCCAGTGCGGCTCCTCAAGCACCTCGAAGATCGCAGCCCCAATGGACAGGTAGAAGATGATAGCCGAGGTCAGCAAGGGACCCCTGTCCACCATGGTGCCAGCGGCAGGGCGGGCGGAGCGCGGCGCGGCGGGTGCGCTGGAGAGACTGCCCCGCGCTGCCCTGCGCTGCCCCGACTCTCTCTCTGAGGTTCCCCTCACACCGCCCCCTCTTCCCGCGGACTCGCCGCGCGTTCTCTCCCGGCCTGTGCCGCGTTCCCTCAGAGTCCCGCACTCCCCTCCCACTCTCTCCTCCTCTCTCCTTTCCTTCCTCCCTCCTGCTCTGCTCCTTCGAGCTGCCTCCTTCCCCTACTTTTCTCCCCTCCCTCTTCAGCAGCAATTTGAATTTGGTGCCCTCCCGCTTCCTCCCCGAGCCGGCCTGCGCATGCGGGGCTGTCGCCGGTGGGTAGAGGCTGGCGGGGCACCCAGGGGCGCTCCTGGACCCCGCGTGGTTGGGGAGCGGCGCTTAGGTCTGACCATGGCTACTGCCTGCCCCTGAGCGGCCGCCTGGAAGGACGAGGGTGATGCTGTGACCTTCACCTCGCCCGCTCCTCTCGCCCCGCTGGCGAGGCCACTGGGAGGGCGTTTGGGGACTGCTGGGGTGGGCAGGGGGCGCCTTCCCACTTGAGCGGGGGCGGTCCCTGCGCGTGGAGCAAGGGGTTTCCCTTTCATTTGTTTGCTTAAGTCAAGGGAAGAAAGGGTAGGTAGCATCCTGGAAGTGGGGTCAAGTGGGTCAGGGAGGGGTAGAGTGCATTATGCAGCCTAGCAAAGTGCTTCAGTTGTGGACACGTAACATCTTGCAAACACTCGAGGTTTTGTGTAACTTGCTTTCGGCTCCTCCAGGCAGAAGACACTGAAAAATACACAGTTGCCCGTAGCACCTGCATCAACAGTGAGGTTAATATACAGGTATGTTCACACTCCATAAGCTGGTTGAAATTTCTGATGTGGATGTAGTTGAATGAGAGGAGGGAGAATGGGAAAGAGGAAGGAAACAAGTAGAAAATACATAGCAGATCATGAGAAAACAGGAAAGGAAGGACATGGAAGGCAAGGAAACATGCCTTGTTGAGGAGATACTCAGAGAGACTGAATCACAGCCAGTGGATGCACTTGTGAGACTGCCCACAGAAAATGACAAGGCCTCGAAGCAGTCCTTCCTACTAACCTGTAGAGTGTTCAGTGGAAATCCATTTACAAGAGTTTTCTGGCAGCCTAAACGCAGGACTGCAGAAACCACAGAATCCACAAGCCTGTTATGTGACCCGCATTAGTGTCTTCGCATGGCACTCCCCAGGTACGTAAATGGAACATTAGAAAGAGAAAAGGATTTGTAATAGCAAAACAATTAAACTGTGTATGTGTACTAGAAGTGAGGCCAAGAAGGCATGACATCAAACATTTTAAAAGGAACAAGTGTTATAAGGAAACCACAGTAACCAAAAAGGCCAAAATGGAAGATGTTTCATGAAGCTGTAAGACAGCATTTTTAACTAAATGCAAAAGAGGAATGGTGCATGATTACCACAAGAAAATTATTCTAAAGTGTTAATGACTTGGCCCAAATCCTTTGTAAAACTTGAAAAGCCGTGGCCACATATTGTGAGCATCTATCACAGCCTCGACAATTTAAAAGTTAAAAGTTTAAAAAGACCAATTAGAGTTAAAAGCTGTAAGGTAGTAAATACTTATGGCAAGTGACTGAAAGAGGAAGAACTCTTCTCATACACGCAGTGTAATTTCCGTTCTGGTGCTATCGCGTCTTCTCAGTCACCTGCAAATGGTTAGGTTATTCCAAGGCAGCTTCAGTAGCCTGACACATTATAGCAACATTGCACTTGTGTGTTCCTAACCCTGAACATCTGTACTTCACAACTGGAAGGTATCTGATTCAATTTTGAAAGTGTACTCTTTTCCGCCTCTCCAATGGGCTTTCATTGAAACACCATCTTAAAGGCACAAGGAATGACAGAAATGACTGAACTTATTGCAGTTATACAGCACAGATGAGAGCAGAACCATATTTAGGCATTGTATTAAAAGTTTCTTTTCAATTTTGAATCAACACTTCTACTTGCCACTCTAAATTCCCTATCACTGATTGCATTAGTGCTCTTAGTAACTCAGTCAGTCAGTGTTTAAAAACTAACCAACCTGTAAATCACACACTGTCTTTCCCGGTGTTGAAATGCTACACAGCTTTGTGTCATTAGCAGACTTGCTGACAGTGCACCCTAATCCCTCATCCAAGTCATCAATGAATAGACTGAACAGGACTGGTCCCAGCACCACCGCTGGGGCACACCACTAGATACAGCTAGACTCTGTCCCATTGACCACCACTCTCTGGCTTCTATCCTGTAGCCAGTTCACGATCCACCTCACTACTTGATCGTCCAGACATCACACACATGGCCTCAGTTTGGCTGTGGGGATACTGTGAGAGACTGTGTCAAATGCCTTACTCAAGACAAGATAGACACATCCACTGCTCTGCCATCATCCATCCACCTCATTATGCCCTCATAAAAAGCTATCAGGTTGGTCAAGCACGACTTTCCCTTTGTGAAGCCATGCTGACTGTCTCTAATGACCCTCCTGTCCTTGATGTGCCTGGAGACAGCCTCTAGAACAAATTGTTCCATCACCTTTCCTGGGATGGAGGCTAACCTGTTTATAGTTACTTGGATCCTCCTTCCTACCCTTTTTGAAGATTAGAGGGACATTTGCTATCCTCCAGTCCACAGGCACCTTTCCTGATCCCCATGACTTAGCAAAGATGATAGAGAATGGTGTAGCAACGACTTCTGCTGTCTCCTTTAGCACTCGCTGGTGCATCCCATCAGGGCCCATGGATCAGTTTATTCCCCAAGAAATCATAGTCAACTCCTACAAGAAAAGTTGGTCTGAGTATCAGCTAACTTCTTGCATTTAGATATTTCACTTTGACTCCTTTGCCTTTTGCAGAACAAATCACAAGGCATAATTTCATGCTGCTCTCTGAGCGTGGAGAGAAGGAATGTTTTCTGCAGCTGGCTTCTCTTTGCACCTCCTGATCTAAAACATCTCTCCTGATCTCATCAAAGATCTAATATTGCTCTATTCATTGCCTCCTTCTACTGTCTGTTTCCCTTGGATTAAACAGTACTCCCTCACCCAAGTAAGCCCCACAGCTTTAATGCTAGCTAAGTGAATGAAAAGGCTGAGTTTATTCACTTACAGGGTTTTAAATCACATTAAAAATCAGGAGAGAAAGAGCAGATAGCACTGTGGTAAGCAATACCACAAGTATCAATCATTTTCTTATTTGCATAGGTCATTACTTCAGACTGGCCGGTCTAAGAGGAAATCTCTTCCATCCAAGCTCTGCATTTAAGACACATTTGCTTTACAGATGTTTCTTAGGGCAACTTGGAAGAGATGAATGTCAGAAAATGTTTGAGATGGAGTAAAGTAAAAGACATTATCCGGGCAAAGGAAACCTGTGATGTGGTGGTAAAGACTGCCTGTTGTACTAAGGAAAAACTATGAGCCGCTTTTCACTTGGAAGTCTATTTTTGGCTGAGTTGATGGCTCTGTTCACAGTGATGCCTGTCAGTTCTACTTCTTACATTTGTCTTCATCCACTGAAATTTGGACATCTCCAAAATTGCTCTCAATGTTATCCATCTAGCTATGTATGGTTTTAAGTAAGCCAAGGGGTTCGGCCTTTTTCATACACTCCAGAATGCACAGAAAGGTTAAGACTGGTCTGCAGGTGGTGCAGAATTTGTAGAAAGATCAAAAATTCTGCATGGGCTTGTACACACCCCTTAGCCCAAGCATCTACACATAGTACGTTTTGTGCCCTGAATCTACCGTAACACAAATAATAATTAAAAAATATAATAAAAACCTTTACCAAAACAATCTGCATACCACTGCAACAGACTTCTTCACTCGTGGACAGATAATGAGTGAAAAAACACCACATGACAGATGTTAGTCATCCTGCTTAATGAGTAACTGGTGATGAGTACAATACCTGTGTGGAATGGCTGCAATGTGTTCAAGGGAAAATATGCATTTGGATTACTTGTCTTTCACTGGGGTACCTGCAGTGTTCAAGACAAATGTCTTCATCAGGAAGTCCAGGTATTTCAACATTTTTTCTGCATGTATTTCCTTGACTGCCTTGCCACTGGATCTTCAGAACTAGGTGATGAAACCTGCTTTTCTCCAAAATATTTTGTAGAGAAAGACTGGCTTTTTCTTTCTGCTCCACCATGGCCTCAGACTTGCAGACAAACAGTGATAGTTTCAAGTATGGCATCAGTCGTATCATGCAGTGCAGAAGTCTTCAGTGTTATGGCATTTGCCTGAATGTGACAGGAGCAGATCACAAGGGAAAATTCAAGGAGTTTCAGCCTTGCAGTTGGGTTGCACAGCTGCAGCCCTGTGTGCCAGCTTGTGCAATGGAGTGTTTTATGTGTGACCAGGCAGTTCCCATATCCACATTGGGCTGCCTTCCATGCCCAGAGTGTAGTGCTCGTATTATTTTAGACAACATCCTTTAAGTGCTGTTCCCACCTACACGACGTTAATTTTAACAGAGAGAAGGCAGACAGAATGTTGATGGCTTTATTTTTTCCTCTCGGAAGAGTAAGAGTCCTGTGGATAACAAGTGAAGATAGCTACGCATCCTAATTACATTGAGAAAGATCATGTTCTTATCATCTGTTCTACATCCTGCAGCAACAGCCTGCAAGGTTAGCTTGTGAAAAAAAGATCAAATAAGCAAGAGAGTCGTCTCCACACAGTTAAAGTGTATGAAGTATAAAGAGTGTTTTTGCTACAGATATCAGTTGCTTCCGTGCTTGGTGTCCTGGAATGAAAGAAAGGTTCTTCCCTACACTATGTGTGTGCCTCTTCTTTCTATATTTAAAAGAGTTTTGGAAGAAGACAAGAGTTTGTGGCAGACTCTGCCTCCACAGCCCTATTGCCTCTTATGTGGTCTATTGTGGTCCATATGAGTGCTCCTCCATCACGAGTCGTAATAAGAAAGGAGACAGCAAAGGCAAAGCCTTTGAACACCCACAGCTGTTCTGCAAGTGAAGTGCTTGAGAATGGTTAGTGGCTTTACACTTACAGTTTGTACCCTCCTAGACCATTATCAGCAGAGGTATTAAGAAGGTTTGAAGGGAACTCAGATGTCGGTATTGTCTTCCAGTGGTGCTTCCCACATGCCAAAACCTGCTGTAAAAATAGCAAACAAATCCAGGTCACTAGCAGATGTGACTCTAGGGAGGCAACCTGGCACAGAAACATCTGAGTTAGAACATGAGGAAAAAATCTGCCTAACTTAATGCTTTGGTCAACAGAGACTGTCGTCATTGCTGTAGGCAAAAAAAGATGCCTGCAAGTTATAACTTACACTGGTCCTGGCCTTACAGTGAGCATCATTCCACTGGTTTTCAGTAGCTTTTTGGGGATAGATGTGAAGGATCACATTCAATTGCAAGATCATAGAATCATAGAATCCTAGAATCATTAGTGATCGGAAGGGACCTCAAAAGATCATCTAGTCCAATCCCCCTGCCACAGCAGGATCACCTAGACCAAGTCACACAGGAACACATCCAGGTGGGCTTTGAACATCTCCAGTGAAGAAGACTCCAAGATAACTCATGACTGAGGTGGTAGAGCAAGACAGATGCTGGAGATTTTTCTTGTGTTGTGTAGCACCTTAGCAGTGCTTTGTTCTTCATTCTCTCCAATGACCTGATGATTTCAGAATTGGAACAAAGTCCAAGGAAACTGAGGAAGCAGTGAGTGAATGGGAATAGCTCCTAGTTGCCCACATTGCTGCCTTCCTTTGGGATCTTATGCAGTACTTCTGGTAACCCAGGTTAGATTCATAACCTGACAGAAGAGGGATGGAAAAGGGAACACTGATCCCACCAAGCTGAAGTGATACGGTTTTCTCTGAGGTGATCCAAACAGAGGCGCTTCTTTCACTAGAGAGGACCACATGAGACAGCCGGAAGGGCCCAGTGAATATTGCCAACATGGGTTATGGAAACTAATGGTTAGCAGGCTATTAGATGTTTCACAATTAATTTCCTTTGAATATTAGTTACTTTGCCGAAGAGACAAAGACACACAGGAAGGAGGAGGAAATGAAAACTACACGGTGTAGGTAATTTCTCTTAAACAACTGTGTTAGTAAGGAGATGTGTGAAGTCTGTAGATGGCATTGCTTCGGACAGGACAAACAATTCAGTCCTTTCCTTGCATATATTTAAGATTTCTTTGGAATATGGAAGCCTATGCAAATAACTGGACCAATGTGCCAAACCTTATTCAGGTCAGCAGCCTTTGCTCCAGAACTCTCACTGATTGGGGATATTTGCAACAATAGAGATTGCCCTGGCTGAGGACCCTGGCTCTTAGCTCTGCCTCATCTTCTACCCTTGCTTCATTCTCTGCACTCACTCCCACCTGTTGCAATTCAGTGACAATCAGAGTTAAGAAAAGGTGTGTCTGTTATCCCATAAAGCAATTTGCATCATCGCCTTCCGTGACGAAATTCTCACAGGGTAAGGAGGCGCAGTAATTCTTTCCCCAAGTTAAGGTTGCCCTGGCAATATAGCAAGAAGCCTGAAGCCCTTAATTTTCCTAAGATAGATATGATTATTGCAGCCTATATTTTAGTGCAGGAATACGTCCTGCAGAAACTACAGTCCCCCCGCTGCTCCTGAGATAGTTCTAAAAGTAGTCTGGCACTGCTGCCACGTAAGCACGTGGACAGGCTGGGCTGCCTTGTTGAGGTTACTGTGCTATGTCTACAACAGGCTACACAACATCTGCCTCTGTCCTACTGAAAACATAATTTTCCTTACCTGGGCTGAAGAAACCGAGATGTTTTCACCAAACAAAAGTGGCCAGAACCTGCCAATTCACATGGCTGGTGTTGTATGTCCTTTCAGTGTGTGTTCATTACAAACAGATGACGATGCAATTTAGATTTTGACTAAACCAACTGACAAATGACCCAAGACTATTAAAGTGTGACAAATAAGCAATGTCTAAGCCCCCTCAATAAAAGACTGCCAGAAACACCTTTCTTTTGCTGTGCTTTGCAAGTGCTTGATAAATACTTGTCTTAGTTCTGGACTTGTCTCAGTACTTACCTTTTGCACTCACTTGGGACAAGATCATTAAACCTCCATATCTGCTGAAGACCTGGTTCTCAAATTTCCTTCTGGTGCTGGGACAGTCTCTCGTTACAAAACTGTTCATTAACTAACAAATAATTGTTCTCAGCAGCGGGAAGTGAGTTATTCTGCATGTCTAACCTGGTGTGTTTGGATGCTTTGTATGAAATCTAGAGCGATTAAATTCCTTTGCCCTTCTTTATAGTCAGACTGCTTGTAGGGCATGCTGCAATGCTGGCATCTAAATCTGCTTGGAGATTGATGTGGAAAGATTATGACTGGCATATCCATTATCATGATAATGTGTGGAAATCTGGCATCCTTTAACAAAACAGTGTGGGAAGGATATTCCTGGGGCTCAGAGGTAAAGCAGGGAGGGGATCTTCCTATCTAAGGTCACTAATACAGAAGAGTGGGAAAAGCTGGTGTGGTTGTTCACCAGCAATAGGTAGTGGGGAGAATCCTACTGCGGTAAGTTGGGCACTGTAAGACAGGGTGGCATTGGAGCTTACAGGAAGGGTTGTGCAGGCTGGTTGCCATTGCAGGCCTTCACCAAACATTTGTAGTCAATAGGGCCACACAATGAATAGATACTACTGCTATCAATTTTAATTTCCAGAAAAAGACTAGTCCTTTATATCTGGAGTGGCTAAGTTAAAATGTTTTTTCTTCATTTAATCTTCATAGAAGCCTGTATCTGTTTCTGAGCAGAGATTCTAAGTTTTAAGATACAACTCAACTCTAAACCTTTTCTTTCCTTCTAGTCTCCACTTTCTCTCTCAGTTTGACAGTATTTCATGTCAGAAATCTAATGCTGTTACATGCACCGTGGCTTAGACATAAAGCCTGCATTTAGTTAGTTAGGGAAGAGTTAAGTTGGATGTTAGGAAGCTCCTCCTCATGGAAAGGGTCATGTACCATGATGATGTTAGGTCCTGGGCTGGATTTGGTGATCTTGGAGGACTTTTCCAGCCTCACTAATTCTGTGTTTCTGTGATTCTGTGAAATGCACCTTTCAGTTAGCCACTGCAATGAGTGATGTTTTCTATTACATCCTGCAGAGGGAATGGGAAGTAACTGTAACACCGTCCATCTGTTCCCTCATGTGCACTCCTTTTCCAAAGAATACAGCTTGCCATGTAGTAACACAGGCATTACAATAACAATGGAAAGAATGACTGATGCTCTCCTGAACTAACTTCAAAGTTGCACATCCAGTTTTCTGCTTTTTTTGATCGGCCTCTTTACACATTTATGTCTAGTTTTACACAGACTTGGGTAGGAGAAGGGCTTTGAGCACACCTGATCCAGTCTGGCTCCACTGAAAGGCAGACATTACACAGTCATAGAGGCAAAAGGCAGTAGAACTTTTCCTGCTCATGGCACATTTCTATTTCTTAAAACTCTCCAAATAATACGTTGGTAAAATAAGAGCAAATGGGAGTGGGAGGTCACACACAAACTGTAACACAAAAAGCAGTACCTTTCAGTAACACCAAGTATTACCTCAAATATGGGAGACCACTTGCAGACAATATGTTCAAACTCACAAGTCCTCTTTACAGCACCTGTGAAAAACCAGAGACTGACCCAGGCCACCTACAACACGTAAAGCCCCTCAGCTGAAACAGTCACATTCACCAAGCTGAGCTATCAAAGCCTCTATACAAAAAACTTCTCTGAAATATAAAGATTTCTCATTCTTCTGCGAGGAGTTTCAGGCACACAGCTTATTCCCAGGCAGTTTCTTATGTTCTGTTTATTCTCACAGTATATTCTCTATGTCAAGTCCTCTTCTCAACGAATCAGCTGCCTCTGCTTTAATGTCAACAATGTTCCCAACAGGGAAGCCTGCGGAACCAGGTAAGTACGTAAATTAAGAAATACAGTATTTGTATATTCTTTATTTCTTGTTCTGTCTTTCTTAAAGCAAGACTCTGCACAATGCTGAATGAAGTTCAGCCCTGTGTGCAGTGCCAGGGTACAGTTTCTACAGCACCTGAGATCAACTTAATCCTGAGGTTGACAGTAGGTGGGCTATAACCTTTGTGTTACACTTCTGCAATGGAAGAATTTTGATGAAACAGAATCAAATTTGTTCTTCTCTGTCTGGGAAGGACCACTGAAACCTTTATGCTTTCTTGAACTATGAGGATGAAGAATTAACGTTGCATCTGTTACATCAGGGGAAAACCACTTCTCTGTCCTTTGAGGGGTGCACCTCCATGCATTTGTTCTTGCTTGGATAGCGCAGTTTCTATTCAGAATTGTTCTCACTTGAGTGTCTGCCTGAGTGACAGCTAACTGAAGATTGTGTCATACAGATTGCCTAGCACGGAACATTGACCTGCCTTTCCACCTTCTGTGAAATGGCTGAGTACGTCGAGCATGATGACATGGGTCAAGGCTCCTATCTGCACTTACCAAAGTAGATATATTTGTCCACAAATAGCATCTTGGAATAGGACAAGCAAAACCCAACAGCCCAGTAATTCCTTCAGATTTTTGCACTCTTGTTGGTCCAGACAAGAACCTGAAATAAATTCTCTATATACAAGGGAGGGATACACACCTTCCACACCTCTAGAACTCTAGGTGTTACAGACAGGTCTTACTCTAACCATCTTCCTAGCTGTGTTTTGTCCTTAAAACAAAACAAGTCTGGATCAGACCTTTGCAGACCTCTGAACTGTCAAAATTCTGGAAGAGTAAGGCTGCCAGATGATTGTATCACACGTGAGGGGAGGAGATCAGAGGGAATCATTACTTGAGAATGCATGGCTACATCTCAACTCCTGTACAGGATCTGACACTAAGCATGTCAGATCACGCATGGAGGAGATGCACGGGGCATGCCACTGCTGGCAGATGCCTGCTGCCAAACAAGTTTGCTTTGAATATGGGCCCCTGTAGGGTCTCCCCCACCTGCTCCAGCTTCATGCTTCAACACTTTCTATCTGAAGCCTCAGTGCTGGCAACAGCTCTTACTTTGTGGGGTGATAATGACAGGGATGGGCACAGGGGAAGAGCAGTGGCAGAGTGACTCTCACGCAAAATGTCTCAGGTTCAACAAGGCTCCACACAGCATCTACCAATGGATCATGTCACTGCCATCACAACTGCAGAAATTATGACGAAGACTGAACGTTCCTTTTAAAAATGAAGAAAAATTGAGCTTCACATAGTGAATCACACACTCTTTGCATCATATTTAGTTTGACAAATGGCCATAACCTGTCAGCCTTCAGTTTCTGGTCACCAGATTAGCCCAAGGACTTCTCCAATACCCAGAATAAGCTATGTCTTGTATCTTAGCACTGAAAGATTGGTTTGTTTATCCTAGGCTAGAGAGGCTCCCTTCATGGGAATCTGTTTCTATGCAAGTTGCTAAGCTCCTTCTAGCTTCCTTACAAAGCAAATATTGTTCCCTTTTCCCTAGAAAAACATGAGTTGTCTAGGGATTAGTGTATGTTGAAGAATTAAGAGATACAGCATGGAGGTCAGAGAATACGCAAGTTCTTCGGGTTCCTATGTTTCAGAGCCAAAATACTAAAAAGCATTTCTATTCAAGCACAGAAACTGTGGCTCTCTGTGTTCTCAGAAGAGGCCCAGCAATTGTAGAAGTGTGAAAAAAGAGAGAAAATCTTACGGCAGATGAAGGAAAGAGAGGCAGAGATGAACAGTGACCCTTCAACCAGCAAGAAAAAGTGAAACAACCAGGTCAATTTCTGAACCACTAGCTCCCTTTCCAGTGCTAGCAGCATGCTCCTCCCAACCCAGTTTCAATTTACATTGGTGTTTCAGAGAAGTAAACGCAAGTGCCCCAGGTGAGGACTAATTTGTATCACAGAAAATGAAAAGAGTATATGAACTAATGGGAAAATAAGGACTTGAGAAAGGGCCAAGGTTCATTGACCCGCACTTTGCTTTGAAACCGCTGAAGTTCAGATACATTCAGAAGTGGGGTTTTGAAGCAGCCCTATCTCTTGTCAATTCACTTAACCTCTGTTGTCACTGGTTGTTTATTGTAGGATGTTTTGTGCAAGTTATCACTCAAGGTAAAAATGTTGAAAAAAAAGTGCTGTGGCTGCCATCATTAAATTGTTTAGAATGCTTTCGAAAACAGGCTGGGGACAGGTACATGTACGGATGCACCATTTAAAACAGTGATGTAGATCTGCACATTTATACAGGTAACTATGTCATAAACTCAGGCTGGGCTTGCCAGGAGCTCCATCTGTGGACAGAACGTAATTCAAAGGCTTGAAGCGAAGTTGTACAACACGAACATGTGCTGAGAAAGCTTCTGCTCTGCTATGAGTTGCAAACAGAGCAGGATTTGGCTCTGTACCATCAGAGGCTCTTTGAATCTTTTAGATAAAAGTCCCAAATTAATTTATAACTGCTATTGAGCACTAACCACAGCTTTGAGTTGTAGGAATGTATTTGCACAGGCAGCATGAATTACCCTAGGTCACAAAACTGAAATAAACCAAACCAAAACCAGTAAACCAAAAGCAGGCAGGGAAATGGAAGCAAGAAAAGGACTACAATAACAAGGCTTGGGAATCAACTGGGAGTGAACTTTGTCTCCTATTCCAGCTGGCCAATATTGTCTGTCACCATCACTCTCACTGCTTTACCCGACCAACATGATGTCCAGTTACATATTGTCATAGCTCTCTGTAATGGATTTTTAAAAATATTTTAAATTTGACTTAGTTTTGAGTGCTGACCAGGTTCATTCAGGGAAACATACCGATATCACCTGTCAGAGAAAGTGCAGACTGTATTATCCTACTCTACAAAGTTTGTGAACTCACTTGTTCCTTAGTTATTAGAATAGGCTGTATCTGTCAAGCCAACCCTTTTAACTTCCCCGAGCACTGTGTTTGTGTTTTACATGCATATAATTACAATAACATCATTGAAATGTGCCTAAAAAGGTAGTTTTATAATGTCCTGCTTTAAGAGCTGAGCAGAACCTGTCAGTTTAATTGGTGTGTTTACTGCAGAAACGTTTAAAGTTTGAGTTTGAAAAGTTTGAGAAGTGTCTACCCCACCCCCACTCCTTTTCTCCCCTCCGTGACATCCACATCCCTCTTCTTTATCCTGGACTGTTTGGAACTCTGTTGCTGCCACTGAGAGAAAATGCTTACTACTGTGAAGAGAATTCATGGTGGGAGAGCAGCTTTGTCTCAACCTGTGGAACCTTCTTTTTTGGTTCAGGTGATTGTAAACTTCAGAGGTTTATGAGGATTGAGACTGACTTTTAAAATGTCCATGGATGCTGAGAATTTGGGGGGTGGATGACCACTGCATCAGCTGTTCCAGACATTTTATGTCAGTGCAGTGTAGGAGTAGTGTGACTAAACTTTATGGGTGTGTGTCTGAGTCTGTGTGGGTTTTTTCCTAATGAGTGAAGGGAGTGAACTAAAATATCTTGGTACCTTTCTTCCCCAAATGGAGCCAGTTGTTTCAGTGCCTGCAGATTTTTCAGTGGGTTTGTTAAACTCTCCCTTTGTGTCTGACACCTTAGCTAAGAGTTCTTGGTTAAAACACAGTCGGGATCTCTAACGCACAACATTAACGATTCCCAGTGGGAAGGATGGAGCCCAAGGTGGACTCACTACATAATGGTGGTCCAAGGTAGGACACATGAGGATGCAGAAAAGGACCCACAACATATAAGAAGCCTCTGGGTTTTTACTCAAGAGACGTAGCTTCAGTTTCTGGCTTGTCACAAGAACTAGATGTACGGGAAATGTATGATTCTTGTCATATTGGAATAAAACTAATGCTGGGAACTGTGTGGCTAGGATGTTGAGGGAGGAGCACCCACCAAAGTAGCTCACTAACACACGAAGGAAATTGTAGGAGACCACTGATTACTGTGAGAAAAATGTTCTTCGTTGGCCCCATGCAGTAAAGTCTGGGTCCAAATGTTTGTTGTCAGTTGCTATAGAGCTTGTAACTTGACACAAGCATGTGCTAATAACAAGGCTTCTGGGCTAATACTGAGCTAAGACATAACCAGCATTTATAGTTAGCGTGTACTACAGAGTGATAGCACAAAGCAAAATAAAGTCAGTATTTACCTCTACTGTTAAAAGGATAAATGGAGAGGACAGCTGGTGGCTCCAAATTGGGCTCGATAGGCAAAGAGTAGTGTCCTTGTAAACCTGACAAATAACAGACAGTCCAACTTCTTGTAAGAGCTTCAAGGTTGCCATTTGTAGCCTCCTGTGGGATTCTTTAGATAAGAATTTGAAGGGCACTGGTCACTTCTGAAGGTACATTCCCTTTTCAAGGTCCAGTGTACTTTTTAAAAAATAAACTCCCAAACTATTTGTCCCTTCTTTGTATAGGGATGACCTGCCTACACTCTTTCAGAAGGAGCCCATAGTCAGTGGATGTGAAAAATGAGAGGAACTGTTAAAAATTATGGTGGTGAGCGGAAATATATACTATGGCATTTGAAGCCTCCTGTGTCAGGATTATGCCCTAAATACACAACATGGTCTGAAAGAAGTGCACGTAGTAGTTAATGATCTAAACACACACTTACTACATACTCGTAGCATCATTTCTGAACACTTTCACTTTTACAGTACGTTTCTTTAATAAGGCAGAGATGCCAATCTTGAACCTGCAGTCAGAGTTGCTTGTCAGAAAGTTCCTGGAACCATCTCAGTCCAGGTTCAAAGGCTGCTCAAATGTTTAGGCTCTAATCAGGTTGTCTTTGACAGATTATTTTCTCCCTTTCATATTCTTCCAGAGGGATATTAGTCATAAACTCGGCAGAGTGTCTACACTGCAAGCACGTAATTTGATGTAGAGGTTAAAATAATCCCCTAGCTGAGCTCCCAAGTCTGATAACTCTTCAATCAGTTATACAATCCCAGGTGTAAATGAATTTTGCACCCACAGGTGGATTCACGTGGATATTGTGAATAGGGGAATTGGAAAACTGTTGCATGGCATTAATTTCTCATAATGGGATGTTGCCATATTACATTATAACTTTGTGTAGTCACCTATATAAATACATGAAGATACACAGAATACCTCTGGCTATGTTCACCTTCCTTCTAGAACTGTAGCGGTGTTTATTCCGTCTTGAAGGGGATGGTGGAGCTATGCACAAGATTGTCCTGTTTTGAGAAAGTGGGTGGGACAACAAGACTGGCAGTTTTTTCGCAATGTAGTGAGCAACAAGTATAGCTGATTTCTTAGTCTGTGTGCTTATCTTTAATTCTCTTCATCATGGTAACTCTTATTCTATTTCTTGGAATGAAAATGTTCAGGTTATGCAATTAACTATTCAGATTCTGTTTTGTCAGTGTGCAGAAAGGAGTGTGTCATGATTCCCACTGGCCACTTATTGGCATCAAGTTGTTAGCAAAAATTTACAGAGTGCTGAGTTCCTGGCACCAATCTTCTTCAAATATTTCTCTGTCTTTAGAGAACAAATACAGTTCTCAGTTTCACAGATGAATCTAGTGACTCGCTTCAAGAGATTGAGGGGTGGAGTGGGTCCAGAGAAGCAATGAAGCTGGAGAGGGGACTAGAGGCAAAGTCTGATGAGGAGAGGCTGAGATTGCTGGGGCTGTTTAGCCTGGAGAAAAGGAGACTCATTGGGGACCTTCTACCCCTCTACAACTGCCTGAAGGAAGGTTGTAGTCAGGTGGGGTCAGGCTCTCCTCCCAGGCAACGAGCATCAGGATAAGAGGGCAGGGCCTGAAGCTGCCAGAAGAGGGTCAAGTTGGATGTTAGGAAGCCCTTCCTCATAGAAAAGGTCATCAGACCCTGGAATGGACTTCTGAAGGCAGTGGTGGAGTCCCCATCCCTGGAGGTGTCAAAGGACAGCCTGGCTGTGGCCCTTAGTGCCCTGGTCTGGCTGATGTGTTGATGTTAGGTCCTGGGCTGGGCTGGATGAGCTCAGAGGGCTTTTCCAGCCTAAATAATTCTGTGATTTTGTGAAATTACACAAGTTCCTAGATGCCCAACTCAGTGGAAGAGAGAAAATTGGGAAAGAGACAGAAGGTAGTTAAGAGCTCAGATAGCTATTCTGTTCCTACTACACAAGACCCTCAACTCCACCATCTCATGGTCACTGCAACCAAGGCTGTCCTTAACCTTCACTGCTTCAACCAGACCCTCCTTGTTGGTGAGTACAAGATCCAGCAGCAATCCTCTCCTAGTGGGCTCCTCCATCATTTGCAACAGGAAATTGTCACCAATGCACTTAAGGAACCGCCTGGACTGTGGCTGGCTGGCTGAGTAGGTCTTCCAGCAAATATCAGGGTAGTTAAAATCCCCTATGAGAACCAGGACCTGTAGCTGTGAGGCTGCTGTCAGCTGCCTGTAGAAGACCTCATCAATTTCCTTGTTCTGATCTGGTGGCCTGTAATAGACACCCACAACAGTGTCACCCATGGCAGCCTGCCCCTTAATCTGCACCCACAAACTCTCAACTGTCTCTTCATCCGCTCCTGGACAGAACTCAAACTATTCCATTTGCTTTCTCATGTTAAAAGCAACTCTACCACCCTACCTTGCTAACCTGTCCCTCCTGAAAAGGACATAGCCGTCTGTGACCACATTCCAGTCATGCAAGCTGTCCCACCAGGTCTCCATAATTTCCACCAGATCATCATCACCCGAGTGAACACAGATTTCTAACTCCTCCTGCTTATTCCTTGAATTTAAACTTTGCTAATGGACAAACGTCTTGACAAGGAGTAGACACGTCAGATTTTTGAGGCCAGGATCGCTGTATTCCCAATTAATTTGCACAAATGCACAAATATGTTTTCAGCAGTTATGACCTTTGTCGAGGGTTTAAAACCCCAACACAAAATTAGCCAATTCATTAATGGGCCAAAAAAGAAACTATGTAGGGAGTGCTTGAATTGCAGGCAAAACCCCAAAATTAAATTGATTTGCTAAAAAAAACCCAGCAAGACATTTATTTCACTCCACGTAAACCCCCACATACAAAGACACACCTTTGGTCTCAGATTTTTTACAGACACCACCCTGTCCAAGACGAAAGTATTAAATATTTTTCATTACACTAAATTAATTGAATTAAAGTATAAGGCAGGTAAGGAAAATCAAGTTCCAATGTTATCTTAAGCCATGTTAACATTTTACTTTCTCAATGCATTGACACTGCCAGGAATATCCCCATTCCTAACTTTTCCTGAATCTCTCTTTAAAAATGATAGGACCTGAGGAAATGGCTGCAAGCTATGTCAGAGAAGGTTCAGGCTGGATGTTAGAATTTCGTCACTGAAAGTGTTGTTGGGCTTCACAACAGGCTGCCCAGGGCAGTGGTAAAGCCTTCATCCTTGGAGGTATTTAAATGATGTGATTACCTGGTTCTTATGTTTGTGATTTAGTGTGACCTGGCAGTGCTAGGTCAAAGGTTGGACTTGGTGATCTTAAAGGTCCTTTCCAAGCAAAATGATTCTGAGATTATAGGATACTTAAGCAACTGGCTTCTCAGCCTGCATGATTGTAGAAGTCTCTTTGACTGCAGCTCACTTTGCATGTTATGTTTCTGTCTTCCATGCCCTGCTCTTTCCCCTCAATTAAATATGCAAATATCAGACAGCTGATGGTTTGGAAACTGGCTTTCCTGATTGAATCCAGACCAGTATTAAATGACACACGAGAAATTTCCAGGCATGGAAAATGTGTAACTCACCTGGAGTTCAGGGCTTTCCACAGAGCTGATGCCTGGAGACCTGAGATTGCTTAAATGTTCTTTAAGTGCACACAAGTTCCTGTCGCTTCTGACTGTGAAGGCAACCTTGCCAGGCAGGTTTAAACAATCCTAGTCGGAAGTGTGACTTTCTTGTTTGATCTCTCAGATTTGTTATTTAGCTATTCTCAACTAAATATTTACTGTGGACTTGTTTTCTGATCTAGTGCTTTATACCACCAAACACAGCTGCAGACTCTTGCTCTTTTAAGACCACTAATACTGTTTTAAGATAACCTTAACTTTCAGTGTCTTGCAAAAAGGCTGAGGCTTCTAGATAAGCAAGCAATTTCTAAAAGGAGTCTCAGGCTTCTAAATCACTGAAGTGATTGTGTGAAGACAACCTTTTAACTGAAAGTAAACTGTAATCATCACACAGAATACACACTGATATATAGGAAGTTCTGAATGGTGTTAAGGATTTAGTTTAAGCCACTAGCACAATTCAGTGAAGGTAAATCAACATAGAGAACACTATGTCTATTCAGTTGAACCCCAGTTTCAACTTGCCTAATGCTTTGAGTGTCACTTCACACAAGAAACTGCTCTGAGAAATGTGAATACCTCTTTCAATTTCACCAGTCCTTAGATCCCATCACATCTCGGCGTTCTGAAATCATTCTCAGCAAAGAGAGAGACCTAATTTTATACCAACTCTCACATTCTCAGCAACAGCACTTGAGCAGAGGGGGCTGCCAGGATTTACAGTGCTTAAGCTGGAAGACAGGAAGCAAGGAAGCTTTTGGTCTACTGATTTTGAAACAACCCATACGCGATGGCAGGGCTGATAGCAGAGGACCTGGGAGCCTTGGAAGCTAAATCTGAGCCACCAAGTCAGTATTGTGATTCTGACACAGAGCTATGCACCTGGAAACTCAAGTTCTTGGTTATGCTTCAGGCTTACTGGCTGGATGTCAAGCTGCGTATCAACAGTGGATCCACCTTGCATCAGGAGTGTGCAGACAATATTTTGGAGAAATATTTTGGGGTTAATGAGCATGTATTTTCCAATAAAATCGTTTTACATAGCACAATTCTCCCTAGTCTCAGTGGTTAAATTTTCCAAATCACCTTTCATACTCACAGACTGGCTCAGCATTAAATTACTTTGACTGTTAGTCATTACAGATTGTCTAAACACTCATTTGCAAAGAAGAAGAACGGAAAAATTGTGAAGATAACCTCGACAATGCTTCTCATCTTTGTCTATGAGGTCTGAGTAGGTAACATTACCTTATATGTATTCATAACACTTTATTCTTCAGCATCACATCCCCTTCCAGAGGTTGATCCACATACACTATTTCCCTCCACTTAACTCTTATTTTCAGTCTTCACATCACTGCTTTCCCAGAACAAGCATACTCCTTTCTGTATGCCCTCCAGCTAGCTTATGGTGGGGGATAATGTAATAATATCATAATATGTCATCAGTACAATAAACGTTTGAAAACATCTACTAGTCAAGCTATTTAGATAGTTTATTTAATCAAGTGCACCATCAGCAAGTTGGCAGATGACACCAAGTTGAGTGGTGCTACTGATAACCTGGAGAGATGGGAGGTCATCCAGAGGGACCTGGACAAGCTGGAAAGGTGGGCCCAAGGGAAACTCGTGAGCTTCAATAAAGCTAAGTGCAGGGTCCTGCCCCTAGGTCCGAACATTATCCTCCCTGGGGGAGGAGGGGATAGAGAGCAGTCTTGAGGAAAAGGACGTGGGGAGCTGGTGGATGAGAAGCTGGCCATGAGCACACAGTGTACAATTACAGCCCAGAAGGCCAACAGCATCCTGGGCTGCCTCAAAATAAGTGTGGCCAGCAGATCGAGAGAGGGTATTCTGCCTCTCTGCTCTGCCCTGGTGAGACTTCACTTGATGTCCTGCATCCACCTCTGGAGCCCTCAGTACTGGAAGGATGGGGACCTGACGGAGCAGGTCCAGAGGAAAACATGAAAAGGGGCTGGAGTGCCTCTGCTATGAGGACAGGCCAAGGGAGCTGGGGTTGTTCAGCCTGAGGAAGAGAAGGCTCCAGGAGGACCTGACAGTGACCTTCCAGTCCCTGAAGGGAGCTACACGAAGGCTGCAGAGGGACAGTTTTACAAAGGCCTGGAGTGACAGGACCAGGGGCAATGGTTTCACATTAGAGAAGGGCAGATTGAAACGGGCTGTTAGGAATAAGTTCTTTAGCAGGAGTGGGGCTGGACACTGGAACAAGTTGCCCAGGGACAGACATCACTGGAGATATTCAAAGGGATAACGTACAAGGCTCTGGTCAACCTGATCTAGTTGAGGCTGTCCACATTCACCACAGGACGGCTGGACTGGATTAACTTTGGAGGTCCCTTCCAACCCAGGCAATTCTGTGATTCTATTTTATATGTATGGTATTATTTTAGTGCCTTTCTTGGTAAGAAATAAATGTTATAATAGTTGTGCTGGATCATTAGGAAACTTCTAAAACCATGTAGGTATTAATTTACTCACTGGGTTCTGATTCAGCTGAACTTTTAAGCACTTACTTAAACTTCAATCAATAAAGCACTTAAGCTTAGACTAACTCAAGGTTTTTAAAACATTTCTTTTTTAAGAAACAACACTTGGTGTAAATTTTACTGCAGTGAACTACATTCTAAAGGGCAGACAAAGATGTGTTGACATGTTTCTCTCAGAGCAGAACTTACTATCTGCCTTTTTTCAGCGATAATGTTTTCTAATGGTTTCAACTGTGCATTATGTTGGTAAAAGTAATGTTGTGGATAAAAATATTATTATTTTAAAATTTTTTTATATAAATAAAATAGACTACTTCTAAACAGTCCACACTGGAAATGACAGAGAAACAAACAACCTCATCTGGCATAGACATCATGAGGTTGTGAAGATAGAAGTAGATGAAAAAATACTTGCAGTGCCTCAAAAAATGCTCTTCTTAATTAACCACAAGGTTCCCAAATGACTGAGCTTTTAGTTTAGGTCAGCACCAATACAGTATTTTGTGAAAATAAAGTAACTGTGAAGATAGTAAAGACTGAAGTAGGATACTAAAAGAAGATAGAAATTTATAGTTTTACCTGTATTTTAAGCATCTTCCATGCCCTGGTTTCTATTTCAATTCACATATTGCAAACTGCATGAACATTAGACAGTGACTGAAAAGATGAAGCCGGAAGTGCATGGATAGGAAGCAGCACCGTAACACAGCAACCTCAGATGACAAAGCTATATTCCAGCAGTAGGTGATAGCAGGGGCAGATAACAGCAGATGAAGACCAGCCAAACACCGATGGAGACTAGTTTAGGAGAAAGGGACCTGGGGGTCCTGGCGGCCAGCAGGATGACCATGAGCCAGCAGTGTGCTCTTGTGGCCAAGAGGGCCAACAGCATCCTGGGGCGGATCAGAAGGCGGGTGGTGAGCAGATCAAGAGAGGTTCTTCTCCCCCTCTACTCTGCACTGGTGAGACCACACCTGGAGTATTGTGTCCAGTTCTGGGCTCCTCAGTTCAAGAGGGATGTGGAGCTGCTGGAGAGAGTCCAGCGTAGGGCAATGAGGATGATGAAGGAGGTGGAGCACCTCCCTGATGAGGAGAGGCTGAGGGATCTGGGTGTCTTTAGCTTGGAGGAGAGGAGACTGAGGGGTGACCTCATTAATGTCTATAAATGTTTGAAGGGTGGGTGTCAGGAGAATGGAGACAGGCTCTTCTCAGTGTCATCTAGTGATAGGACAAGGGGCAATGGGTGCAAGCTGGAACACAGGAAGTTCCATATAAATATGAGAAGGAACTTCTTCCCAGTGAGGGTGATGGAGCACTGGAACAGGCTGCCTGGGGGGTTGTGGAGTCTCCTTCACTGGAGACGTTTAAAACCTGCCAGGATATGTTTCTGTGCAACTTGGTCTAGGTCCTGCTGTGGCAGGGGGACTGGACTGGATGATCTTTCGAGGTCGGTTCCAAACCCTAATGATTCTTTGATTCTGTGAAGAACCTGTATAGACACAATGAATAGAGGAAATTTTTAAGGGGTCATTTGATAAAGATTGAATAAGGCATGCTGTCTCATGTGCAGCTGGTGATGCACAAAAAAGCTGCCTGAAGAAGCTGAAACATTGCCTCTGGGGCACCAATGTTTCCTTACATAGACAAAAATAGATAACATCACATGCATTCACATGTAGTGGGAATGAGGGACAGTCTCTAATAGATTCTTAATGTCAAGAATCTAAGCTAGGAAACTTTTTGAAATATATTGGTAGATCCCAAGATAAGGAGGTAAACAGGGCACACAGAACCCTAGTTGTATCCATGCTTTTTAAAAATTTAATATTCCCTCTTTTATTAATAAGTGGCCTCTTTTGAGTGGCTATGCTGAGTGTGCAAGTATCACAGAAAAGAAAAAGATATTATGAAAACAAAATGAAACTGCTTTTGCTTCAATGGATCATATGTGTCTGCCTGAAATGTCACAGAATCATAGAACAATTTAGGTTGGAAAAGACATTTGTAAAGAAGTCTGATTTTATTTGTAATCATTTGGCAAACTTTTCAAGAAATATGCCCTTGGACTACACCTGATAGTATGTGGAGCCCACATTATTTCATAGGTAAAGTCTCAGCAGAACATGTGGTCACCTTTCCCATGACATCATCTCATTTTCCACTTCATAGAATCATTCAGGTTGGAAAAGACCCTTGGGATCATCGAGTCCAACCACCAATTCTACTCTACATGTTCACCCCTAAACCATATCCCCCAACACTACATCTAAGCATCTTTTAAACTCATCCATGGAAGGTGACTCAACCACCACCATTGGCAGCCCATTCCAATGCCTGACCACTCTTTTTCATGAAGAATTTTCCTGATGTCCAATCAAACCCTGTTTGAGCTTAAAACCATTCACTTACGCCAACTCATATTCAGGTACCAAAGTTATGCCAGACAGCTAAATCACTAATATTTGAAAAGAGATAGAAAGCCATAACTGACATTGTGTGACACTCAAGTGCTGTGTGCACCAAGGACTTTGCTGCTTACTGTGACTTGGTGCAAGGAACACATGCAGAACAGTATTCCAGTGGAAATAAACATCTTCATGCCTGTCTTTCCAGGAATGCTGGGGTCCTGGCCACTCTCTTTTCTCTCATAACACATTTGAGAATATTCTTCCTCCTCACACACACAGGGAGACATTGCCTACATGAATACACTGATTTGAGGGATAAAGCTTTAGATACAACCAGTAATAGGAACCGCTTCTGGGCCAAAACACTGTTGCTTGTCAGCTCTATTGTTTCCTAAAATCATGCTCAGAGAAGAGTTCTCAGGGCTCCTCCTTTTTTCTCTCAGGGATACAACTGTCTACAGTTGACATTAAAAAATGGCACATAAAACTTTCAAGCCTATACCAAGAGAACTGGGACTAACAGACCACCCTACAAGACTGTAAGCTTTCTTTTGCTCTTGTGGACATGATTTGTGAGGTCAGCATGGGTTCTGCCATGACATCCCTAGAGACAAAGTCTGAATGCCATTATTTAGCCAGTTTATTTTTTTAACTATGTTTGATTATTCTTTGTCATAATTACTGCTCTATTCTGTCGTAAAGTCAAGCCATGAGGAGACACCGTACACAATGAATCCCTTTCTGTCAGCTGTGCTGTTTACTGAACTGCTTTTTCATGTTAACAATTCATTTACTTTCTGTCTGAACGGGTTTTTTGACATTACTATTACACAATAGTTCTTGTAAAAACCCACCAATCAGTTTTTCTGATGTTATCTCTGACAGAGAAGTTGTCAGTAAATACATCAGCAGGTTACTGTCCCTGTGTAACTTGGTCTAGGTGATTCTACTCTGGCAGGGTGATTGGACTGGATCATCTTTCGAGGTCCCTTCCAATCCCTAATGTTTTGTGGTTCTGTGATCTACTATGAGATTCAAGTGTTGGGGTTGGTGAGTGAACTGCTGTGCTGTGCACACATACCTGAATATAGCACAGTTTGAGGGCTGTTCAGGTGTCCAGGCCAAATTTTGTTGGAAATCACTCTGTTCCTAACATGTGCTCTGACCCTGCCCCTTTCTGTCTTGTTCTTTATTTGTTCATTAAGAATCACAGAATATTAGGGCTTGGAAGGCACCTCAGTAATCATCTAAGTCCAAACTCCCTGCCAGCGCAGGATAAGCCTACAGCACCCAGTGTACCCAGGTGGTCTCCTATCCAAGTACTAACCGAACCAACACTGCTTAGTGTCACACCATCTGTTGGTACAGCAGCAACCACTACGCTCCCTTTACACTCTTTTTTCCTTGTGAGATTTCTTCTTAGTCCACTCTAGACCCCTCAGATCATTCTGCAAAAAGGATCAGAGATTTTCAAATTATAACCATTGCTTAGGCCACAGACATTCTTCCCGCTGCTCTCAGTGTTGTCCTTGGCCATTTTCTAGCCACTCTCTTCCCCATTCCTCTCCTGTCTTGCTCATAAAAGCTATAAATTAACCTTTGCAACAGCCAGCACTGAAACAACACCTGAGGACAAGGCAGGGTGAAAGCCTAACAGCACACTGCTCCCGAGAGAGGCGGTAACAAAGAACACAACGTTTTGCCATGGAGCCGGACTCAGGCTGGCTACCGTGTTACACTGTATGAAGAACCTCTGTTTTAACAAGGAGACTAGGCAGCTCAAAGCCCTTTCTTCAAGCAGAGATGTTTTTCCACTCTTTTGATCTTTCTCATCTGTCACCCTGTTTTCCTCCTATTCACATTGTCACCAGCAAACTTAAAATGATACAAAACTTGGACTCAACCCAAATTCAGTCCAGCAGCTTGTTGTGGGTCCTTGCCTGGATCCCCATGCATCACACCTTGGGTTGCCATTATGTAGTGGGTCCACCTTGGACCCCATCATTCCCACCTGCAAGTTATTACTGCGTGGATCAGAGACTCCGACTGTATTTTAACCAAGAGCTTTTAGCTAAAGTGTCAGACACAAAGGGAGGGTTTAACAAACCCACAGTTGAATCTGCAGGCACTGAAACAACTGACTCAATTTGGGGAAGAAAGGCACCAAGACATTTTAATTCACTTCTTCCACCACATCAGAAAAAACCCCAGACAGACACGGAGTTTGGTCACGCTGCTCCTACAATGAACTGAGATAAAATGTCTAGAACGTCCATTGCAGACAGCTCCTGCTTCTCTCGACAGTTCCTCCCACCAGAAATTTTCTTCAGAAGCAGCAAGCGTTTTATCTCACTGTTAGCAACTCAGCTCCAAACTGACAGCACAATGGAGAACAGGAAGGCAGAAGTCACCAGGAAGGGGAGGAGAGGGGGAGAGCAGAAGCTTTTCAAACTTTTGAAACCCAAATTTTTCTGCAGAAAACACACAAATTAAACTTTGAGATTCTGCTCAGCTCTTCAAGCACAGTACATCTTTAGTGTACACAGAGTGAACAGAAAGTTGTGTCAAAGATTAGGCAGCAAATCTAATGCATCATTAGGACAATGAGGACAGGATAACATGTCCACGTTGGCTCGTATAACCTAGGCTGGGGACACAGGCATCTCTTCTTGGTTTGCAGTGTGTGACAAACAGCAGTGATGCAACTTCTGGGCAGAAGAAAGCAAAAGGGAAAAATAAGTCCATCTTTTTCTTTGGATGTTTGGCTTTATGCAGTACTTGTGGTCAGAATCTGGGGTTCCATTTTACCTCATCTCTACTTTTCCTGACAATTTTCACTGTTTAGCTTTGAAGAATATTTCCTAGCTAGTATTCATCTCTTTCTTATTAACCAGTACTTTCAGGTGATTTGGATTTTCTTTTTGTGGAAGACCACTGATCATTAATTCAAGGGGCTGGCTAAAGCTCCCTAGCAGCTGAAAATCAGTACCAGCCAGGAATATGCAACTTCTAAAATGCAATTAGGAGCTACAACAATAAATCTTAATACAAATACAGAACCATACAGAATACCTCCAGATTTTCCACTCTCTAATTTTGCATTTCTCAGTGAAATGCAATTCATAAAGATTAGATTTCTTCTAGCCAAATTCTATAGTAATATTGAGCAAAGACATTCCTTAGATAAATACCCATAAATGTGCTTTTCTCATCAGTGTCTGCATCTGGGCCTCTGGTTCTGCAAGACATGTTTTAATTTCACGTATCCTAGGGTACATGTGCACAAAATAATGGAAAGCTGTGCAGAGATACCTAACTGAGCACCTCCACATGCCTCTGTGTGGAGGTGCTTGCTGAGGTCTAGACAAAATATAGGTGCATGACACATAGGCTGATAAGCCCTGACACTTCACAAGGTCTATTACAACCTTTTGTTACAGTCTGGATTTGAATCACAGAATGACTGAGGCTGGAAAAGCTCTTTGAGCTCATCCAGCCCAGTCCAGGACCTAACATCACAACAATCAGCTAGACCAGGGCACTAAGGGCCTCAGCCAGGCTGTCCTTCAACACCTTCAGGGATGGGGACTCCACCACTGCCCTGGAAAATCCTTTCCAGTGTTTGAACACTCTTTCCATGAGGAAGGACTTCCTAACATCCAACCTAACCCTCCCCTGGCAGCCTCAGGCCCTGCCCTCTTGTTCTGGTGCTGGCTGCCTGGAAGAACAGCCCAACTCCCATCTGACTACAACCTCCTTTCAGGGAGTTATAAAGAGGGATAAGGTCCCCCTCAAGTCTCCTCTTCTCCCAGCTGAACACCCCCAACTCCTTCAGCCTCTCCTCATCAGACTTTCCCTCCAGTCCCTTCCCCAGCCTTATAGTTCTCCTCTGGATCTGCTCCAGCACCTCAACATGACCATCAGAGATTCTTTGTGAACGTTTGTAAACAACATCCCTGGAAGCTTTGCCCTGATCTAGGATGAAGCAAGATGGCCCACATCAGCTGTCTGAAGCCACAGTAAGCAGCTGCTCCTGAGATTGCTCCACTGCCTCCCCCTCGCCCAGCACAGCTGCCAGACCAAGGCAACTGCAGAGCCCGGTTGGGAGGACAGGGCAGCCGAGCTAGGTAGCTAAAGCTTGAAGGAGCTGGAGTCTGGCTGTACAAGTAGAGGAACCATACGCAGATCAGAGACATGAGGCAGATCAGAGGTTGCTGAAGACTCAAAGTGAGATCTGAGTAAACATAGTGCAAACAGGGATAACTCACTGAGTGTCTGCATGTGTCCAGACTTTTCAGCACCTGCAAGTGCTTCTCTTGGCTGAATGTCCTCCAGCAACAGCCAGGAGAGCAATAACAACTGTGGTTCTTTTCACCCCTCTTTGCCATGTGCCACAAACACCATGCCAGGGTAACTGCACTAAAACCAGTGGTCTTGACTGCAGACACCTGAAGCAAAATTGAATTCCATGGGCTCAGTTCACCACATATGTTTTTCATTTCTCGTCAGCCCTTCTGCGGTCAGATGAATACGTCCTGGGTACATGCCATATACCTACAAGGAATCCAAAGCATGTAGTGGCCTGCCAGCATCTGCTGCTCTTCTGTAGCTGGCTCCCAGTTCTTATGTGATATCCTGTCTGAACATTTGCCAGTGTTCTGCTCTTCCCATCTTGACCCATCTGAATTCATAAAATTCATTGGAAGGTGAGATGAGGCCACATCAGCTCATGTCTGAAAAGATCTGTGTTCTGTTCACTAGGAGATGCTTCCAGCTTCAGTCACCAAATAGTAACAGTTGCTCTATGAAAGAATAAGCATGTCCTGAAAAAGCCACGCTAATTTAACTTGGAAAGTCAATCTCTGTCAGTGTGGGGAAACAGATACAGACTCCACCATCACAGCTGTGGCAGATAAGCACCAACAAAACTTGCTGTTGTAGTTCCAGACTGCTACTCCAAATATTCCTTTTGCCCCTAACTGCCTTTTTCAGCAGGAAGAAAACCACGGTGGAGATGTATTTTATACCCCTCTGTTAAGTGGGACACAATCCCCGTTTGGCCAGTCCCTTCATGTCTGTATTTTTTCTGTCCAGTTTAGCTTTGGGTGCCTTGAATAATTCGACACTATAAAACGAAGAGACACTTGCACGGCATAAAGTGCATGGACAGTGTATGTTCTAGTTTAAGGGGGGCTCCCTTTTTTCTTCATGTAATTTCCATGTCTCACGTGGTACATGAGCATCCAATACAGCAAGGCTCACAGGACTAACTGCACTAACCCTGTAGATGTGGTCTGTATAAAGCTGGTAGACGTTTCTTTGAGTTTTCTTCTTGTCAGACATTTCAGACAGAGCTGTACTACTACAGTAACTGGGTTACTGGGCATGTGAATACCATCTTTGGTCAGAAAGTGAGGACACACCTAGAAACACATGGAAGAACTGAGCTCCTAAAACACAGATATCTAAGTTAGGTGCATACATTGTGTTGTTAAGATGCCTCCAGAGAATAACTGAGTGTGCCAATATTACTTCCTTGCATCAATTGCATAATTACCCACCTCTGCACTCCCTCTGGGTGCCTACATAAGGAAACTACATCAAGTCTTTCATTAGTTAATTACAGAATCACTGAATTGTTGAGGGTGGAAAAGCCCTCTGAGCTCATCAAGCCCATGACCTAACATCCCCACATCAGCCAGACCAGGGCACTGAGGGCCACATCCTTATAAGAAGATACTGAGAAAGATACATAGCATCTGTGCAAATCTCTGTCTACACTTAGATTAGCCACTAGTACATGCTAGATACCTGAACTACAGAGACCTATCCAATATTTTATGTTGTTTAAAGTTTCTTCAAGCCACAGTAAGATAGCTTTTCCTTGCAGGGCAACCACGCAGGTGAATTGCTTTGCATGATCTTTTATTGTCACTGATTAGACACTTTCTTTTATTTCCAGGCCCCAAATACTTTTCTTTCTTGATTTAGATTTTAAGCATTTGAGGAAGAAATCTGTTTGTACAGCAGAAGTGATCATGGTTTGCAAAGAGAACCACAATATAAATAGCACATTACTCATTAATTATATTGTTGATACAATGCTGTGCATCAACAATAAGCAGTGGAAGTGTCTGTGACTCTGGTTCTTCACAGACAACATTTCTATAATCAAAATATTTATCTGAAGTCAACGTTTTCCCAGATCTTTCTGGAACAGATTCAGGAATAGAAATTGGCATTTTGAACTTGTGTTGCCCATCCCTATCACTGCGTGGCATATGTAATGAAACTTCAGAAGATAAAAATGATTAGCTAAGGTATGCGAGGTAAGTCATGTGCTACCTGGCTTCTCATAATGGACAAAAGTGTTCTAAACTGAGTTTAACTGCAGGATAAACTAGCATGCTTGTCTGGCACATGCACAACATGTAAGAAAATCTGTTTGATTTCTTACATAAAAATGAATAAATCCTGGATTCCACACATTCGATGCAGGTATGTTGCAATATCTTGTCTGTCTGTTCACTGACATTTCATTTACATGATCGTGCTGGAAATCTGATGCAAAGCAAAATAATCCCCAAAAAACCCCAACGTATAACTCTCACTGAGTTAAGTTCTGAATTAAAACTGATAGCATGATCTATAACAGCGGTTAACGACATAAAGAGCAATTTAAGATGATTTCCCAACTACTTGAGGCAAGTAACTCAAACCTCATCTAAACTATCTAGGGACACACAACTTTGAAAAGCTGAATTTCATTTCTGTGTCTGTAGAATTAGATCAGCAACATAAAATATCCAGCCAACTGTGACCTAGGACATACATGTCCTCCTCTCAGTGCTGAGTGCCCAGGCATTGTGTTGGCATGCTGAGGCCCCCATGCCTTGATGTTCCCTGCCAAGTTGTTCTGGTTTTGCGATAGAGTTAATTTACCTCCTTTTTCTGTGTTTTGGATTTAGTGTAAGAATAGTGTTGATAACAGACTGACTGTTACTAAATAGTGTTTACCCTAAATTAAGAGTTTTTCAGTTTCCAGTGCTCTGGTAGTAAGCAGGTACTCAGGAAGCTGGGAAGAAGCATAGCAAAGGCAGCAGCCCCAGTCTAGTCTAAGAGATTCCACATCACAGGATGTCATGCTCTCTATATAAACTGGGGAGAACTGGCTGGGAGGGGTGGGTGGTTGCTGAGGTCAGTAGGTAGTGAGCAATTGTCATGGGCTGAGGCTGGGCCAGCCACTAGATGAATGACAGATGCTCTCTATGAACCTCTCTCCCTTCAAAAAGGACAAAAAAAGGGAGTGAGATAGATTTATGAGTTGGAAAAGAAAATAAAAATGTTTTGATGAAAATAATGATACTATGAAGTATATACAAATATGTACAAAACTAATAGAGAAACAAATTCCCCTGGTGGCAATTACAATCATCATCACACTGCAGAAGTCACAGACTGGACTTGGCTGCAGATGTGAACCAGATGCAGGAGCTGGATTCCAGAACTGGATTCAGGAATTCACAGATTGGGATCAAAGACAGAGCAGACAAAGTCCTCCTTTCAAAGCCAGCCACTGAAAAAACAGAGCTTGACCATTATGATCCCATAATCATAGAATCACAGAGGCATCAGAGTTGGAAAGGACCAAGGCTGCGCCAGGGGAAATTTAGGCTTGAGGTGAGGAGAAAATTCTTCACTGAGAGAGTCATTGGCCACTGGAATGGCCTGCCCAGGGAGGTGGTGGAGTCGCCAACTCTGGAGCTGTTCAAGGCAGGATTGGACGTGGCACTTGGTGCCATGGTCTAGCCTTGAGCTCTGTGGTGACAGGTTGGACTTGACGATCTATGAGGTCTCTTCCAGCCTTGATAATACTGTGATACTGTGACCTCAAGAGACCATCCAGTCTAACCACCCTGCCAAAGCAGGGTGCACAGGGCTGCATCCAGGCAAGGAATTGAGTATCTCCAGAGCAGGAGACCCCACAGCCTCTCTAGGCAGCCTGTGCCAGGTCCTGGGGACTTACACTGGAAACAAGTTTGTCCTTATTTCTGAGTGAAACCTCCTGTGTCCCATCTTGTGTCCAGTGCCCCTTGTCTTGTCACTGGGCACAACTGGAAACTGGCTGGCATCACCCTCCCTACAGCCATCCTGCAATTATTTATAGGGGTGGTTCAGGACTCCTCTTAGTCTTCTCTTCTCCAGGCTAAACAGTCCCAGTTCTCTCAGCCTTTCCCCGTAAGTGAGATTCTTCAGGACCCCAGTCATCTTCATTGCCCTCTGCTGGACTCTCTCCAGTAGTTCCCTGTCTCTCTTGAACTGGGAAGCCCAGACCTGGACATAGGGCAGGGCAGGACAGAGTAGAGGGGGAGAAGATAACCTCTCTAGATCTACTGGCCACACACTTCTTCCTGCACCCCAGAATCCCACTGGCCTTCTTGCCAGCAAGGGCACACTGTGGGGTCATGGCCGGTTCATTCTCCACCAGGACTTCAAGGTCTTTCTCTCCAAGGCTTCTCTCCAACGGGTTTACCTGTAACCTATACTGATGGTCTATACTGAGGAGGTATGAGGTCATACCTCCTCAGGCACAGGACCCTACATTTGCTCCTGCTGAACCTCGTTAGGTCACTCTTTGCCTGCCTCTCCAGCCTGAATTTTTGAAACTAGGAATTATGTTTCCCCTTTCCAGTCAGTGGGGACTTCACCAGACCACTTCTGGAATATAATAGAGAGGGGTTTAGCAACCTCATCTGCCAGTTCTCTCAGCACCCGAACCTGATCTTCACTTATGACGGGCAGTTCGTCCTTGCAGTCTCTGTCGTTATTTTCCATGACTCCAGGAGTGCAGTGGGTTAGAAGAGACGGAGCTAAAAAGCAGAATCACTGAATAGATCCTGTTCTGCCCCAGCTCAAACCAGGACAAGGCATCACTTGTCTTTTTGGGTTTTCTCTGTATTTGTTACATTCCTTTTCTTTTTTGATTGTTATTATTATTATTAATTCTGATGTATTACTGTCATTGGCATTATTATTTTATTGCTATATGATATTTTAGTTTTTAAACTGTTCTTATCTCAACCCATGAGACTTACATTTTTCCCCAATTCTCTTTCCCATATCACTGGGAGCAGGGAAGACAGAATAAGTGGCTGCATGATGCTGGGCCGCTCTCTTAAAGAAAGAGATTGAGGGGCTGGAGCAGGTTCAGAGAAGAAATGAGGATGGGGAAAGTCTGAAGAGGAGAGACTGAGGGAGCTGGGGCTGTTTAGCCGGGAGAAGAGGGGACGCGGGGGGACTTTATCCCTCTTTACAACTCTCTGAAAGGAGGTTCTAGTCAGGCTCTTCTCCCAGGCAATGAGCACCAGAACGAGAGGGCCGAGCCTGAAGCTGCCAGGGGAGGGTTAGGTTGGATGTTATGAAGCTCTTCCTTATGGAGAGGGTGATCAGACCCTGGAATGCACTGCCCAGGGCAGTGGTGGAGTCGCCATCCCTGGAGGTGTTGAAGGACAGAGTGGCTGTGGCCCTTAGTGCCCTGGTGTGGCCAGTGTGTTGATGTTAGGTCCTGGGCTGGGCTGGATGAGCTCAGAGGGCTTTTCCAGCCTCAATCATTCTTTGGTTCTGTGACTTTTAATACACAGAGAAGATACAGCACTAAAAGCAGAAAGGTGCTGTGCAGGACATTGCTGAACTAGAAAACCTTGATTCATGTCTCTAACCTTAATTTGTGTCACTAGATTCATATTGCTACTCCTGACATAGTAAAGCTGTGTGTAAATGATGTGTCAGTGCCTCAGTTCCTATATTGCAAAAGAAGAAGAGTGCTGCTGTGTCCTCTATAAGTACTGTGAGGATAAACTGAATCGGAGCAAAGGTTAAAGGCACAGAGTGAGTGATTATAAGTCTAGTTAACAGAACCCCTCACATACAAAGAAGAAGCCCCACCTTAGATGAGGTTTTTTAAATTTGTCCAAGCACTGTCATGTTACAGCAGTTCTGCTTCTGGGGATATACTTGCAAAATCATGAGTAAATGCTTTGAACTTGAAAGAGAGTAAGAATCCCCACTCCTACTATTTGAGTCCCAGTAATCCTACCTGTCTTCATATGTTAACTGCAACTCAGACCCATGCCATCCTCAGGTTGCCCACACGTCAGGTGTCTCTAGAGCAGGGACATCCAGGCATTGTTGGGTAGGAGCATTACAAGGCAATGTCAACATGCAGATTGGCAGAACATCAGGGTACATACGAGTCCTCAATTCCTTTTCCATCCTTATCAGACACATGTTTCAAAGTCTTTGAAATCAAAGTGTAAGAGCAATTTAATTGTTTGTTCATCACCAGCAATAACAACCATCTTTTGATACATGTGTTATTTCTCAGAGGAGACCAAATGTGGTGGTGTGTCTGAAAAGGGATTACCTAAGGGTTAGACACCAGACAACCAGTGAAAAAACAAAGTAAACAGAGGGACAGGAAAAGTAGGACAAAGGTGACAATTTCCAGGTGGACCGCTACAGAAAGTGTTTTCTACCACACTCGAAGATTATATTTGGTAGATAAAGTTGCAGCAGCAAGGTTCTGGGAGACATCTGGAGGGAGAGAAATTAGTCTTAGTAGGTAGAGAGGGACCGGAAGGTGTTTCATGGTGGAAAAGAAAACAGAATGGTGAGATCAGCAAAGTCTTCTCAACAGAGGGACTTCATTCACAGCAGGCAGACCCCCGGCCTGATCTTGTTTTTCAGTTAGAGGAAATGACTGAACTTTAACATCTGTTTCATAGGAATGTCTTAAATTCACATGTTTATCATATTCAATCTAGAAGATAATTAACCAACTCTAATGAACCTTGTCACAGTCAAGTACTCTCTTTCAACATTCATGTGGGCAAAGGTCACCAATCAGGAAAAACTGCTTGATCTAATCAGGCCCTGCCTCATCTTTCATCCTGAATTTGAACTCAAGCGATCCTCAGATATTTTCTTGCCTATCACTGATGTCAGACAAATGCTATCCTGTTGTTTCTAGTGCTGTGTTGCAGTTATGAAAATCACTAGAATTTTCAGATGTATAGATTTGTGCTTTCATAAGGAAAAAGGTGTGTTTTGCTTTAAGAGAATTGTTCCAGGTACCTGCCCTGGAGGGGTGTGGGCTAGGTGACAAGATAAAAGGGGTTGGTCATCAGTGACCCTGCCTCTTTTGGCTGGGGTCTTCCTCCTGGCATGGGGCTTCTGCTCCAGCACCGCCCACCTCTTTCCAGGGTTGAGGGGGGGAAGACGGGACTGAGTAGTCGTGGCAGCTTGCCACAGCCTGGGAGGTGGTCCAGCTCTGGCCCTCACCCTGGTCTGGCTCATCCCAGCCCCAGCCCCAGCCCCGACCCTGGCTCTGGGCCCTGGCTCTGACCAGGACTGGTCCCAGCTTCAACCCAGCCCACCTCCAGGCTGGCACCACAGACCAGAGAAGCAAGAACTTAGTGCCAATCTTCCCCCTGCAATGGAGCAGCCATTCAGCGGCCCATGGTGTGCTGAAGGATTCTTCCCTTTCTCCCTGGAGCTGAGGCAGGAGGAGAAGACAGATGTGAAAGTCATGGAACCCTCTTAGCCACGTTTGCATGAGCAGGGACATCACCCACTAGATCAGGTTGACCAGAGCCCCATCCAACCTGGCCTTGAACGCTTCCAAGGATGAAGCAGCCACAACCTCCCTGGGCAACCTGTTCCAGTGCCTCAGCACCCTCACACTAAACAAACTCCTGGACCTCCAACCTAAATCTGTCTTCTTTCAGTTGAAAACCATTACCCCTTGTCTCCTCACTCCTTGCTCTGTCCCTACACAGGTTTCCTGTAGGCCCCCTTCAGGTACTAGAAGGCCACTATGAAGTATTTCCAGACTCTCCTCTTTCCTCAGTCCTGGAAGTCTTGTTGTTATCGAAAATCACAGTAACAGGACAGCAGTAGTAAAGCAGCAGCAGCATGCTGGGAGCCCAAGAGAAAATTCCTATTGCTGTAGAGGTTGCAGTACACCCCAACCCAGTGGGCTATGCTGTGCAGTCCCACTTTCCATACAGTCTAACACTTTTGCCAGTACCAAGAGATGGGATGAAATGGGAAAAATAATTGGTTTACAGCAATGGAAAGAAATACAAGATTTAAGCACAATTAGAAAGAAGGGGATGATGCATGTGATGAATAAGAATTCACAGAAACTGGTGAAGTCTCCAAATCAAACCTTTCCAAACAAGCTCAAGTCCTGTAGGTGTATAGGAATATTGTGGGTTAGCCTGTTTTAAAAATGTTCAGAGCTGAATTCTTACTTGAGTTACAGGTGAACAGTCCAGGGTTGTTCAATACCTACCTAGACAGCAACCCTGATTAGTTCTGCCTGTCCATGACAAGACTGCTGAAACTCACAGCAGATGTTGGAGGTTCTCAAGCACTCTTGTAATGCTGCTTGAGCTGTTGCAGTGTGTAGCTCTAAGTTTTTGAGTCATACAATAGCTGTCACAGCTAGTGCTAGTTGCTCTTCAAAGGAATCAACATCAGCAATACCAAATACTTCCAACCCCACTCCTATAAATACTAGGATTAATCACTTGGAGATCATAGAGATTCCTTTATACTGAAGTAGCCATAGCATCTCTACTGTAAAAATGTGATAGCTATGGCTACCTAAAGGATACGTGACATTTGTCAATTGTGTTTCTCTCTCCACTCAAAGAAATAAACTAAACTCCAAATACACTGCTTGAAGCCTAGGTAAGATGAGCTCCTGTGCCTTTTTGGAAAGTGTCAAGGCAGAAAAAAATCAAGTATTGAATGGTAGGAATGAAGAGTTAAATTACACGTCCAGGCCATACTCACCCTGCCTCAGTGTGGGGGTGGGGGTGGTTACTTGCCCTGCAGCCAAACTCCAGCCACACTTCACCCCCATGAACACCATACCTCTTACACGTGAGTAAGTCTCTGCTTATCTCTTTAAGTCTTTTCACCTTCCTGCACTTGACAACGATCTCACCCTATGCTCCCTGCTATAAAAATTGCCATGCACAGACAGCTAGAGCCCAACTGCTGACACCCTTATATGTAAGGCCAGTTCAAGGCAGTGCTTCAGTGAGGTGTGTAGGAGCTCGCTGGATTAGATGAGGGTCATGTCAAGGAATTTGGTCCTCGGTTCCCTCAGATGACGATGGTCCAGCCAGATGATCTTTGAACATGAATCACAGCTCTGTCGAATGGTAATAACTAATCCTTCTGGCTAGTAACACCTCACGCAGGGAAGGCAGCTGGATGGTTTGCACCTGATTCCTGTGTTATTGACAGGAAGAATGAGTGTCAAGGTTTTAAAGTCCTTTAATCCTTTATTTACCATTTTTTCGTATGTTGTAGTTAGACCTGAAATATTCTTGAAGGGCATGAAATAGCAGTGGGTGGTTTTAACTCTGCATTCATTATGCCTCCTTCCAGGGGATTTAATATCTGTCAACATATTTATAGAATCACAGAATGTATTAGGTTGGAAGGGACCTTTAATGTCATGTAGTGATAGGATGAGGGGCAATGGTTGTAAGCTGGAACTTTGGAGGTTCCACATAAATATGAGAAGGAACTTCTTCCCAATGAGGGTGACAGAGCACTGGAACAGGCTGCCCAGGGAGGTTGGGGAGTCTCCTTCTCTGGAGATGTTTAAAACCCACCTGGATGTGTTCCTGTGCGACTTGGTCTAGGTGATCCTGCTGTGTCAGGGGGATTGGACTAGATGATCTTTCGAGGTCCCTTCCAATCCGTAGTGGTTCTATGATTCTGTGATCTAGTCCAACAGCCATACAACAAGCAGGGACATCTCTAACTAGAACAGACTGTTCAGAGCCCCATCAAGCCTGATCTTGAACGTCTTCAGGGATGGAGCCTCAACCACCACTCTAGGCAGCCTGTTCCAGGGATCCATTATCCTCAGATTAAAGAACTTTTCACAGCCTAAATCTGCCCTTTTCCAGCTTTAAACCATGACCTCTCACCCTATCTTTCCCTGCCCTTGTGACCAGTCTTCCCTAGTCTTCTGAGAGGCTCCTTTCAGGTACTAGAAGGTTGCTATAAGATCCCCCTAGAGCCTTCTCCTCTTCAGGCTGAACAAATCCAACTCTCTCAGCCTGTGATGAAGCAAATCAAGGACTGTATCTCCCACTCTAAAGTACTAAAATTAAGGTGAATGCTGGGCTGGGAGATGGTAAATCATCAAAGATTCATCCTTGTGATTAAAGGATTAGAAGGGCAATCCATGCCCTTTTGACTAGGTGTGCACTGGAATTCAAATTAACATGGACTGAGGTCAGAAAGATTCTATTATATTTTCATGAGAAGACCCAATCCCCAATTAGGCTCTGGTAAACCCTTTTAAGTCCCTTAAAAGTATGCACCAGTTTTTATATAAAGATGAGTTTCATTATTTCAGAAAGTATGAAACACAAAAAAAGATGAAATACCCTCTCCTTATGACTGTCTTTCAATATTTTAGAGTTCACTCTGTTTTAGAATAAATTGTTTTTAAGCCAAATGTATAGTAGTATGGGTTGCCCTACAGTACATCAGTGAGCACTTTGGAAGCCTTGTGGTCTAAAGAAATAAACTGCCCAGAACATAAAAAAGCCTCTTGTTCTGCTGCATCTTCCTTCTCTGGCTGCATGAGGTAGGTCTCTTCCTCATGACTCACTGTAAGGACAGTTCACTCAGCTGAAGCTGTCAGGGGAAGTTTTTGGATAAAATCACATCTCTAATGACATAGCTGCATTTTAAAAAGAATAATAAAAAGTGGTAGGGGGAGGGAATAAATTCTTTTGGTCATCTAGTTTGTTTAATTCAGCTCATTAGTTGACACCCGTAAGATTTTACTCCATTAGCAAGACTGTCCTTGTGTAATTGTATTCATGGACAAAATTAATGCAGAAATGAAGAATTAAACAACACCTCTCCTCTACTGTTCCATGCCTGCTTTTGCACTATAAGAGCAAAAGCAGCCAAATAACCTGTCACAGTTCAAATGGTATTTCTGTCACCTTTTACATAATAGAAGGTTTTTAACAGCCTTACAACTTGCCTTAGGTAAAACACATTATTGACTTCCCTTGTGTTAGTCCTCAAAGACAGCACAGGAATTTTCCATGACTGCAAACAGAAGAAAGCATTTCTTCTGCGGGGAAGGATGAAGTGAACCATTCACTGGAAAATTTGAGAACTGATCAATATGACACATAACACTCCAGGAACAGATGCAAATTCTCCCCACATCTTCTCTTCAGCTAAACACCCATCTCAGCCCAGTTGACACCATGGGACTAAAGCTTATGAAACAGTCTCTGATTATCTTTCCCTTTCTATCTGGAGAGCTAGGAGTTATTCATGTTTGTACAGTAAGTTCATTACTGGAGACACTAGTCCTGTAGAAGCATTATCACTTCAAAGAGACCAGCAGTTCATAAGGAAGGATTATCTGAATTGACACGATGCAGTGAGGTGAACCTGCACGCATCTGAATGAGCAAAATCAGACATTATTCAGATTCACTTAGATTATTACATTCTACTGGAGCAAGTCCTGATGAGCCATAAGGCTGGGGAAAGTACTGAAGGGAAAGTCTACTGAGGGAGCTTGGGGGTGTTCAGCCTGGAAGAGACCCAGGGGGGACCTTATCCCTCCCTACAAGTCCCTGAAGGGAGGATGTAGTCAGGTGGAGGTCAGGCTCTCCTCCAAGACAACCAGCACCAGGACAAGAGAGCAGGGCCTGAAGCTGTCAGGGGAGGTTTAGGTTGGATGTTAGGAAACCCTTCCTCATGGGAAGAGTGATCAGACCCTGGAATGCACTGCCCAGGGCAGTGGTGGAGTCGCCATCCCTGGAGGTGTTGAAGGACAGAGTGGCTGTGGCCCTTAGTGCCCTGGTGTGGCCAGTGTGTTGATGTTAGGTCCTGGGCTGGGCTGGATGAGCTCAGAGGGCTTTTCCAGCCTCAATGAACTTAGGTGTGAATTTGTAAGGTAGGACAGATGATTGAACTCAATGATCCCAGGGGTCTTCTCCAATCAGAGTGGTTCTGTGATTCTATTACACGGTTTACGGTTTAAGTCAATCGTAGAGCTCAGTTTCCTAGGGGCTTTCTTTCACCATTGTCTCATGAATTCAGTGTCCTTAAGGCTATTTACACAGTGCTATCACATCTGCTCTGCACAAGTGTCTATCAGGCTTGCCATTTTCTAGATTCATATTTTAAAACATCATTCTACTCTAGACAGGTTATAAAGATGTTGATTGGATCTGTGTATCTTGTTTTTGTACCAGACAAATGCTTGTGCTGTTATAGGCTCTGCATAAAACTGGCTGACACTAACACAAACATATTGCTTCTCAAGCCAAAACTCACTGTGCAGCGCTTTCAGCCGATATCTTCATGTTTGTGATGAAGTGTGGGGAAAGGTTACTTGCTTCCTCTGTACAACCCCACACTAATATGCCTTTGCTCATTGAACCTCCTTTTCAATGCAATTCTTGATATTCTGGTGGGACTTCCATTTCTTTCACTGAAGATAGGGTTTTAGCCTCCTTCTCTTGAGCGTCAAATGGTAGGACTACTGAAATTAACCTTTCACTGGCCGAAGGCAGCTATAGGGTGTGTCCCTACAATTTTCAATTCCTCATAAGCATCAAATCTGGAGAAGAAATGACTCTCAGCTTGCCTTGTCAGCAATAACAAACATGGAAAAGGAATGCTGTTTATTTGGTGCAGCTGGAGAGAATGAAGATGATCTTCATTTATCCCTCTCAGGAATTCAAAGCACTGTTAGGTAACAAGAAAACTATGCTAATAATTTTCCAACTAAGTGAGCAAGCATCTCACCACTAATGCTGCAATGGGCTTCTCTACTGCTGCCAAGTCATACAGCTAATGGATAAAGCTTGTATAAGTGATCCAAGTTTCATAGAGAAACTCTTCAAATAACCAAACTATTCAGATTAAAGCAAATAAAAAAAAAAGCTGAGCAGAGAAATATTCAATTACACTGTTTTGTTTTCTCTTTTTAATAGAGCTAACATAAGTATTTAGCTTTAGGAGAAGAACCATTGCTAGACTTATTCCTTCCCTTAGACTATAATCATTGTTACACCATTAGATGTAAAATTTGGAATTTTCCTCTTCAGAATGTGATTCTCAGAGGTAATGATTTTAGGTTCTTTACTCAGCTCTCTGATTGCACTGAACTTGTGGAACTGGGGCTGGGTGTTGCTCTCAGTGTGAGGACAGTGGGACATTACAGGCTGCCCAGGGAGGTTGTGGAGTCTCCTTCTTCAGAGACGTTTAAAACCTGCCTGGATGTGTTCCTGTGTGACTTGGTCTAGGTGATCCTGCTGTGGCAGGGGGATTGGACTAGATGATCTTTCGAGGTCCCTTCCAGTCCCTAATGATTCTATGACATTAAAGTCTGCAGCATTCTGCAGCACTGGGCTTTGTAGACTTAGCTCTTGTCTTTTAGCAATAATGAGGGTGTGAGGGTGTCTTGACGGATGGGTGCAGGTGGTCCCAGGACTGGTCTGAGCTCAGATCCTCTGCCTCTTGGCAAGGCCTATGTGCACAGGGTCAGGACCATGCTAATACAATTGCATAGTTTCTCGTTGGGAGCTGGCAGCCAGGGATACCATAGGGATAACAGATGTGTGCATGTTTGCACTGGACTGAAGCTGTGTTTCAGATTCATCACTAATAGTACAGGATTCAATTTCAGAAAGACTTGGGAAAACTTGACAGAAGTATTGGGTTTTGAGCAGACAGTGATTTACTTCAAAGCACAATGGGAAGACCATGATTACAGAAAAGCAGTGGTGTAAGGCAATGTCAGTAGACCAACCCACAAGCTAGTCATGTGGGCACCA
This sequence comes from Rhinopomastus cyanomelas, assembly GCA_013400115.1. Lineage (NCBI taxonomy): Eukaryota > Metazoa > Chordata > Aves > Bucerotiformes > Rhinopomastidae > Rhinopomastus > Rhinopomastus cyanomelas. The sequence continues at coordinate 103,075 of VXBP01006860.1, forward strand.
CTATCAGAAGATTGAGGCATGGAAGAGAGAGTCTACCCGTGAGTTACATGAGTGCCAGTGGGATTTCCAAAGGGTCAACTTTAAATCATGTCAGTAAGCACCAGGGATGCCGACTCCACCACTGCCCTGGGCAGCCTGTTTCAATGCTCAACAACCTTTTCAGTGGGGAAATTCCAGCATCCAGCCTAAACTTCCCCTGGTGCAGTTTGTAGTATTTTCCTCTAGTCCTGTTGCTTGCCTCAGGAGAGAAGAGGCTGTCTCTCTCCTTGTTTCAATCTCCTTTCAGGTAGTTGTAAAGAGCAACAGGGTCTCCCCTCAGCCTCCTTTTCTCCAGGCTAAACAACCTGAGCTCCCTTAGCTACTTCTCACAGCACTTGCACTCCAGACTCTTCACCAGCCTCACTGCCCTTCTCTGGACCCACTTCAGCACTTCTATGTCCTTCTTGTAGTGAGGTACCCAGAGCTGAACACTGTATTTGAGGTGAGGCCTCGGCAATGCTGAGCACAGCCTCACTACTCCTGCTGGCCACACCAGCATACAGGCCAGGATGCTGTTGGCCTTCTTGTGCACCTGGGCACTCTGCTGGCTCCTATTTGGGTGACTGTCAATCAGTATCCCCAGGTCCTTTTCCATGCAGCTTTCCAACCACACATCTCCAAACCTGTAGCCTACCATGGGATTGTTATGACCCAGGTGCAGGACTTGACACCTGGCCTTGATGAACCTCATACTGGGGATTGCCAATGGATACAGAGCAGTCTCCCAGCCAAGTGACATAAACAGGGAAAATTCTGAAATGGGAGAACAGAGCTATTATATTTCACCCTTCAGAGTATGGCTTACCTCTCTGACATATGGAGAGAATTAAGGGCAAACAGTATTTCCCATCATCTCCTGCTTATTATTGAAGTATATGAAACAGGATCCGTCTTACTCTGTGTATCGCATTCACTGTAATACAACTCTGGATCACAGTACAGCCCTTAAAACACAAGTCATATTTTCCCCTGAGGACCTTTGCCCTCATAGATAGTCTTACTATCACTGGCACAGTACACACCTTTTCCTTATCCCTCCTGAGTCTGCATGGCTAGCCAGTAATTCAGCAGTGACCTGCCAAACCTCACCCTCAGCAGGGACTTGCTGCTGGTTCACTGGCTCTATCTGTCCAGGCTGCAGTGCCACAGAAAGCAAGATTTCAGCAGGTAATCTATCTGGGGAGGTCCTATGTTCGTGCTCCCATTTCTTCCAAATACCAGAGGAAGAAAGAAAATGCTAGCAGTCATCTTCTCAGTAAGAAAGAGGCCAAGACTTAATAAAGAACTCTTCCTTTTTGACTAAACTCCCATTACTTGATATTGAGCTGGCATTTTATTATAAAAGGAATGACTTTGCTCATATTTTTATGTGGAGGGTTTCACTAGACAGTCTGAACTAGAATGTAAGAATAATTCAGCTATATGTATATGTAAGTGTGGGAAGGGAACAGCAAAGAGCACATATTTAACCACATATTTAACTGAATAGTGTAATTCTGCATAAGGACATTCTGACATCGGCTTATGTCTTGCTTTGAGTATCTGTATCCCACAGAAGACAGATATAAACAAAAACTGTATGTGCTGGTATTGGGGTCTGGAATGATTTAAGACACAACCACCATCGTAACTTCAATTTAAACACAGAAAACCCTTTGAAAGATACATGTCTTAATTCTTATGGATACCACGAAACTTCACCCTCTTGTGAGATCCCATTAGTTCTCAAAATGTTTAGGCATAGTTTGATCTTGCACTGAATAACTTATGCAGTCCATTTTAATCAAGTATTCATATCTTAGTGCAGCTATTATATAATTGGCAGGTGTGCAATAATTAGAACCAGTATGTGTGTGAACTGAATTTCATGTTTATCAGCTGAAAAATGAAAAAACCCAACCTAGAGCATGATAGATTTCTTGGTCTGAAATTCACAGTGAGAACTAGCAAAGCAAAGGGAGAAAGGAACAACACAGTATTTAGTGGTCAATTCATACACCAAATCATTTTGCTTGGTTCATGGCTGCTGACAACCGTGTGGCTGCAATTAGCTGAGTGGTCCTTTTATAGTCCTAGTACAGGGCTGGTTTTCACCTAGATTCCCTTGGAATGGAACAAAGAAGCATTTTGCAGAAGAACTCAGGGTGGAATAGAAGCTGGACAGCCAACTTTGGAGGTGAAATCTGGCTCGTGAACTAAGAGAGGTTTGTGTAGAGGAAGGAAAAATGAAGTCAAAGCACACTTTAAAGGATTCTCTGTAGTAGAGAGGGATGCAGCAGGGCCTGCCTTAAATATTGCATAATTTCTGAAAACAGAAAAACAAACCTGGAGATGAGGACTGTCAGGGTTGGTAGATGTTAGGATTCAAATTGCTGTTTGTTGGCTGATCTGATCTACAAAATAGTTTCACGGTCAGGAGTACGGTTCTGCTGTTTTGGCAGGCTTTTGGTGCAAGAATGAAAGTTATTTCCTTAATATGAAGACAGCATGAGGACTTACTCAGGAAGAGGAAGCTCACTCTCAGGGACAAGGGAGCAGAAGAGAGCTGGCAAGTCTTTAGGAAAACTCCCAACAGAGTGCAAGAGCTCTCAATTCCCAGGTGAAAGAAATGAAGGAATGGAGGAAAGAGACCCGCATGGCTTAGGCAAGGCTTGCTGGTCAAATTCAAAGGAAAAAAAGGAGCTGCACAAGCAGTGGAAACTGGGACAAGTATTCTGGGAAAAGTCTAGAAACACTGCCTGCTGGTGTAGAGATGGGGTCATGAAGGCCAAGGCACAGCTGGAGCTGAAGATGGCCAGAGAAGCACAGGCTAACAAAAAGGGCTTCTACAAGTACGTCAATCAAAAATGGAAGGTAAAACAGATTGAACTGCCTCTGATGAGCAACAGTGGTAAATTAGCAACAACAGATGGGTATTCAAACACATTTTTCTTTGGTCTTCACTAGCAGCCTCCCTCCTTACACTTTCCAAGTAGACAGACCACAAGATGGTGGGCAAAATCCCTCCCTTTGTAAGTGAAGATCAGGTTTGAGATCACCTGAGGAACCTGAATGTGTACAAGTCAATGGAACCCAAGGATATGCATCCCAGAGTCTTGAGAGATGTGGCTGATGTAGCTTCCAAGCCACTCTCCATAACATTTGAACAGTCCTGGCAGTTAGTTGAAGTCCCTAGTGACTGGAAGAAAGGAAACACCACATCTGTTTTTAAAAAGTGCCAGCATGAAGCCTTCTGTAGCTGGTGGAAGGCTTAGTTCTACATCACTGGCTTCACTCTCTTTAATGCTCTAATGATTTCGTGGTTTCCTACAGGATGGTGTCTCAAAGGAGTATATTTAAGGGTGGAAGTACTCACAGGTTCCATCTCTTACTAGCACTCTAACCTTGAGGCGTGAGTTTTACATGTTGTGTTTGCATCCAGCCAGGTCGGTGTACTCTTCTTGAGTGCAGAATCAGTGCTTGAGAAGAGACTGTTACAGAGTACCCACAGGATCAAGGATTGAAAATAATGATAAAAAAATAGGGAAGAGTTTAGATGGATGATGCACAAGGACTGATGATTTTACTACTATCAAGTTTGAAAATCTCACTGCGAGCTCAAGTTCTCACAGGTTTATGCAAGGAATAGAGGCACAGACTACCCAACAGAACTCCCTTTGTGTATGGCCTTGTTATAGCACAAGCATGTCCCCACACCACGCTCACAGGGTTACTGCAGTGGGCTACGTATGCTGATAAGCAAACAGCAGTGTATTTTTGCACAGACAAGCCTCGCAGTAATCAAACAACAAATGTTCAGTCTGGAAAGGACCCCAGAGTACGAATATCATTGAGCACAAGAAACTGATGCACACCTTATTTTTTTACCTCTGGAAACACATTTGGCTTTAATATTGCTTTCTACATCTGTATTCTCAACTCTGTAAGATCATGTCTTACTTTTCTTTTATTAAACTCTGTACAACAATGTAGAAAAATCAGTCAGTCCTTTGGATAAGAAAGAAGTGTAAGGCTGGAGAGGCCATCCATGTGCAACACACAGGGGGCTGTCAGTTGAAATTCCCAGGCACGCTAGCAGGGGTGGGACTTGTACTTACACGAGTATCTAAGCTGATAGATAGTTATGCAAAGGCTGAGGAGGGTTTGATACTCATAGCTGCCAAGAAGTAGTATGCAGCATTATGTGGAGGAAGTAAAGCCATTTTATAAATCACAGACAAAAATACCAGGGTGTGGACTTTTAAGCTACAGAACATGAAGTATCAAGTCAACCATCAGAGATGCTGGTCATTGCTGGTATTTATCACAGGCTGGACCTGATGATCTCAGAGGTCTTTTCCAGCCTCAACAATTCTGTGATTCTGTGTGATTCTGTGATAGCTCTTGTTTGTAGAATGAAGTTAGTTATAGAGAGGAGCCTCTACCCTAAAACTGATGAAGCTGTCCTTTTGGAAGATGTACACATATGCAAGGATGCCCCTTTCATTTCAGGTCTACATCTGCAGTCTAGATGCATGGGAATGATTCACTAGAACTTTTATGACCCAGCTGAAGCCAAAGCAGAGATCTCGCTGCCATTTGGGAACTTGCAGGTTCAAGAGCCTGCATAATCAAAGCTGTGCTGCATACAGGAGTGAAGGAAACTGGGCTCTACTCTAGTATTGCACTATCAGCCAGCTAAGGACAAATCCTCAGCAGCTGCTCTTGTGTAAGGCATCTGGGGTTTGGCAGATTAATTTGCCAAAGAAGTTCATAGCTTTTTATTTTGGGGCCAAGAGATAAGTTAAACAAGAGAAAATGGAATTAACCTTTTATTAAAGTGATGAAGCGTTACTAGTCCATGAGGCTGCTAAAAGGGTTTTTCTGGACTCAGAGTCTGGGAATTAATACAATATCATTAGCCATGTCAGCTAAGCAGGATGAATAAAAGCTCAAGTTAAGGTGTGTGTAAGTCTTTCAAGAGAGGTGTGTGAGAGAAATGATGGCAACACTTTGGGAGCAGGTATTTTCATGGGAAGACACGGGGGCTGAGGCTGTTCAGTGAAGTCTGAATTTGGATTTGACCAACAGAAGGAAGTATGGAGTTGTCACAGGGACACTGAAAACCTTTTGTAATGTGCCCATTGCACATTCAGTTTGCCATTTGGACAGGTACACCCTCTGCTGGGTTAAAAACTGGCTGGAAAAATGGGCCAGAGAGTGGTTATGAATGGTGCTGCTTCCAGTTGATGACCAGTGGTGTCCTGCAGGGATCAGTGCTGGGCCCAGTCCTATCCAATATCTTTACTGATGACCTGGATGAGAGGACTGAATCACAAATGGCACAAAGCTGGGAGGGGGGGAGTGTCGATCTGTGGCGGGGAGGAAAATGCTGCAGAAAGATCTGGACAGGCTGGGTCAACAGACTGAGGGCCAAATGCAGGGTCCTACTTTTTGGCCACAACAACCTCCTGCAGCTACAGCCTGGGGGATGAGTGGCTGGAGAGCATCCTGGCAGAGAGAGACCTGGCAGTACTGGTTGACAACAGGTTGAACAGGAGCCAGCAGAGTGCCCAGGTGGCCCAGAAGGCCAATGGCATCCTGGCTTGTACTAGCAATAGCGTCGCCAGCAGGACTAGGAATGTAATTTTCTCCCTGTACTGGGCACTGGAGGCAGTTCTGGGCCTCTCATTTCAAGAAAGAGATGGAAGGGCTGGAGTGGGTCCAGAGGAGCAATGAGACTGGGGAAGGGTCTTGAGGGTAAGTCTGATAAGGAGAGGCTGAGGGAGCTGGTGGTGTTTAGCCTGGAGAGGAGGAGACTCAGGGGGGACCTTCTCTTTCTTTCCAACTCCGTGACGGGAGGTTGTAGTCAGATGGGGGTCAGGCTCTTCTCCCAGGCAACTAGCGCCAGGACAAGAGGGCAGGGCTGAAGTTGCCAGGGGAGGGGTAGAGTGGGTGTCAGGAAGCATACTAAGCCTGAATCAGGAATGTGGAAAGATGAATTAAAACGGGGAAGAAAAGGAAGGAGTTATAAAGAAAAGGTATAATCTTTTCAGTAAGAACACATGGTGAGAAGAAAATGGTGACCAGCAGTAACACATGATGGTGGCTCTGGGATGAAAGACATTCATTGCCCACATACAGTATTTATATGGCCAAGGAGAAGGGATATCTATTAGTTCTCACATTGGTCGTGTGATGGAATCTGGTTGTTTCACTCACGTGTCCTGTCATGTCAGCTGTGAGGAATTAACCCATGATAATCATATTTCTACAGATTCTAGAGATTCTTGTAGAAAACCACTTGGAGGAGAAAGTTATCATCAATGCACTCCAGGAACCTCCCAGATTGCTTAAACCCTGATGCACTGTCCTTCCAACAGATGTTGGGGTCACTGAAAACCCCTATGAGGACCAGTGATTGTGAATATAAAGCCAGTCCTATTTGTCTATGGAGAGCATCATCCACTTGGTCTTCCTGCTCAGGTGGCCTGTAGCAGACCCATATATTAATGTCAACTTCCCTCCTTTACACTCTGACCTGTAACCTCACAGTAATTTTGTCATTCATTCCCAGGTCGGGCTCCATGTACCCAGCTGGTCATTGACACAGAAAGAAACACCTTCTCCTCATCTTTCCTGCCTGTCCTTCCCAAAGAAGGGGGAGAAGAACCTCTCTTAATATGCTAACCCCCTTTCTGATCCACTTCAGGATGTTGTTGGCCCTCTCGGCCACAAGAGCACACTGCTGGCTCATGGTCATCCTGCTGGCCACCAGGACCCCCAGGTCCCTTTCCCCTACACTACACTCCAACAGGTCAGTCCCCAGTCTATACTGGTACCTGGGGTTGTTCTTGCCCAGATGCAAGACTCTGCACTTACTCTTGTTATAGCTCATTAGATTTTTCTCAGCCCAGTTCTCCAGCCTGTCCAGATCTCGCTGAATGGCAGCACAGTCTGCTGGGGTGTCGGCGACACCACCCAGCTTTGTGTCATCAGTAAACTTGCTGACAGTGCATGCCAATCCCTCATCCAAGTCATCAATGAATAGATTGAACAGGACTGGTCCCAGCACCGATCCCTGGGGCACTCCACTAGATACAGGCCTCCAACCAGACTCTGTCCCATTGACCACTACTCTCTGGCTTCTATTCTGCAGCCAGGGCAAGGAGAAATGTAATGAAGTATAGCAAGGGTAAATGTAGAGTCTTGCATCTGGGCAAGAACAACCCCAGCTACCAGGATTGGCTGATGACCTGTTGGAGAGCAGTGTAGGAGAAAGGGACATGGGGCGGGTCCTGGTGGACAGCAGGATGATTATGAGCCAGCAATGTGCCCTTGTGGCCATGTGGGCCGATGGCATCCCGTGGTGGATCAGAAGCGGGGGTGGTTAGCAGATCAAGAGAGGCTCTTCTCCACATCTACTCTGCACTGGTCAGACCACATCTGGAGTATTGTGTCCAGTTCTGGGCCCCTCAGTTCAAGAAGGACACATTGCTGCTGGAGAGAGTCCAGTGGAGAGAAATGAAGATGATGGAGGAATTAGAACACCTCTTAGAATCATAGAATCATAAGGGATTGGAAGGGACCTTGAAAGATCATCTAGTCCAATCCCCCTGCCAGAGCAGGCTCACCTGACTGGAGAAGCCATGGAATCAGAGTCACTCAGGGTAGGAAGGAACCATCATCCAGTTCCAACACCTCTGTAGCAATAAATTCAGGGTCAACAAAAAACCACTGTTTTATTCAATATATCAAACTTGTTGAAAGCCGAGAAGCCCTTTTCTTCAGTAGACTACTACCACTACTAATAATAACAACAACACTAATAGCTTTTCTTCCTTAGAGACTGGAGTGGCATGAATAAAAGAGCTTTGCTAGACAGCAGACCATGCCAAATGGGCATATTTTGCTAGATGAGGGAAACAGCTTGTCACTTCTAATTGTTCACATGATGTATTATTCAATTCTTCCTGCAATTATTTTTAAAAGGTTGTTAAGAGGATGTAATGCGTAGCTAAGACTACAAAGGGTGTGAATTTGTTTGCTCCCTGGTAGGTAGCTAGTGATAATGAACATTTCATAAAGTTCTTGTTAAATTATACATCTCTGTAGTGCTCGGAAAGTGTCTCACAGCAATAACAGCTTCTCACTAAAGTGATGGTTCTTAAGGAATACAACATAGGGTTTGATCTGCTGCTTTTCTTTCTTTTTTTCATTTTCTTATGTATTACTTAAAAGAATTAACCTAGAATCCAAGCAAGGGCTTAGAATTCCAGGGTATCAATCTTGGGGCCGCAAAATAGCGTCCAAACCTGCTGATTTGGAAACCAGTGCATGGCCTCCAGCTGGTTCACAAGCAGCACTGTGTGCTCACCACCATGTCTGTCCCTCTCCACAAGAACAGCTCCAACAGCCAACTCTCTGCTTGTGTGGCAGACCTTGTCTCATTTTCACTACATCAACCACAAGACCAGCATTTGAGAATGGCTGAGACCTTTTCCTAATCTGCTAATGACTCTCATCCTTACATGGGCATATATAAGCCCTGCTAAAGTCGCCAGATTTCTCTGGAATATCAGAGGAACTCAGTTCACATTTGATAATGAAAGACTGGACAAGATTATTCAGGTTACACAACAGTGGTTAATAGCTGGATCTGAGCCCTGCACCTCTGACTTGTATGTCACGGCTGGGAGAGCAGTCTTCCCTGAACCACAGAGCCATGCCAGGAGAAGTCTCTTGTGCTGACACAGTTTTAACAGCAGAGTTGTGCTCTGCCAGTGGTTGTGCTCTGTTTGTTGTCTCTGTGATTTCACCTGCAGCTGTTTGGCTAAGCCATGGATCTTTAAAAAGGGATCAGCAAACCTACAGGTGATGAACTCTGCACACACCCAAGCTGCAGCCACTAAAACTCACGTAGCAGTGCTTGAATTTCAGACTTCTTAACTTGGGTGCAGACAAGTTTCTATCTTGGATGGAGCAGTGCAGTTGTGGCATGAAAGAGCTCACCATGAGATACCTGCCCCAGCACATATTTAGCCACCCAACAAGTGTTCCAGCCACTGCTGTCTGCAAAGCTGTGGTGACCACAGATGGAGGCTTTCTGTTCTCCAGGGAGAAAGTTCAGGAACGGACTTGTAGATCAAATATTTGCTACTATTTGGTTCCTTCTGGGACATAGAAATCTATGGAACAGACATTAAAATCTAGAATGTATCAAGAGAAGGGTGACCAGCAGAGCAAGAGAGATGATTCTCCCCCTTTGCTCTTGTGAGACCCCACCTGGAATCCTCCATCCAATTCTGATGTCCTCTACAAAAAAAAGGACGTGGAACTGTTAAAGTGAGTCCAGAGAAGGCAGCAAAGATGGTCCAAGGGCTGGAGCTCTTTTGCTGTGAGGATAGGCTGAGGGAGCTGGAGAAGACTCCAGGGGGATCATATAGCTGCCTTCCAATAACTGAAGAGAACCTACAGGAAGGCTGGAGATGAGCTTTTTCCAAGGAGATCTAGTGATAGGACAAGGGGAAAAGGTTTTAAACTGAAGGAGACTAGATTTGGGCTAGATCTTAGGAAGAAGTTCTTCAGTACAAGGGTGATGAGACTCTAGAATAGATTGCCTGGAGAGATGGGGATGCCTTCTCAACTTCAGGATGGTTGAGGCCCTGAGCAACCAAGTCTGGCTGAGAGGCATCACTGCTCATGGCAGGAGGTTGGAGTAGATACTCTATAAGGCTCCTTCCAAGATGAGCCAGTCTGTGATTTGATGATTCTATGATATGAAGGGCATGAAGAGAGAGAAACGGTCGTGTGGAGTGAAAGAATCAGTGAGAACCTCAAATACCATTGAGGCTGTCCCAGTGCCCTTGGAATAAGACCAATTCATAATGTGAACAGGGAGCAAAAACTGTCACACAGGGACATCACATCGTCACACATGCAAGGGCTCACAGTGCTTTCCTTCCTGCACCTCTGACACTGAGGCATTTGCAACCTGGGTGTACCCGTCTTGTACGCTGTCCTAGTCTGACCAAAGGGCTTTTTCAGACAGGCTCCTGCATGACCTCTTCCTGCTGACCTTTGCTCTTGTTCAGTTAATCAACTTGGTGGATAACCACAGCCCCTTCAGCCCATGAAAACCTTGCTTTTCTGGCAGGTGTCTTACAAACCTTGACACTACCTTTTAAGAGTAAGCTTCCTGCAGGCCCCAGAGCTTCTGACTGTGGGTCTAGTAAGTGGTGACTTCTGTAGCATCCTGCAACTGTAATTTCTTTTCTGAGTGTGGGCTGTGGCACTACAGAGTTCACCTTTTGTGTGGGACTTTATCCTCTGAGGGAGGGTTTTATTAAGCTTTAGATGTTTATGTTGTGACCTGCTCTCTGAGATAGCATCAAGAGAAAATGGCAGAAGTGAGACTTGGCTTTTATAAACACTTGACAGTCAGTGCTAGTTTTAAACACCTCCTACAATTCCTCTTTGGAGCCTTCTAAGAGCATATGGACACTTCTAAGAACAGTACTCCCTACTGCACAGCAACTAAACAGGGGTGACAGCAGTACTCGGTTACAGATCCTGGCGCATGTACATCACACAGCAAAGCATGGGTGCAGAGATATCCAGTCCAGCCACAGGCACCCAGCAGCACAAGCAGGACAGTCTCAGCGTAGCACAGCACCTGCGAGGGGGGGTCCTTCCAAGGAAGCTTTTAAATCAAAGGTTGTTTCTCCAAAGACAGCTACCATACGTCATTCACAGAATCATAGAACATTGGGGATTAGAAGGGAACTCGAAAGATCATCTAGTCCAATCCCCCTGACACAGCAGGATCCCCTCGATCCAGTCCCACAGGAACATGGCCAGGCAGGTTTGAAACATCTCCAGAGAAGGAGACTACACAATTGCCCTGGGAAGCCCCTTCCAGGGGTCTGTCTCTGGGAAGAAGATCCTTCTCAGATTGATGTGGAACCTCCTCTGTTCCAGCTCAGACCCAATGTCACTTGTCCTATCATTAGATGACACTGAGCAGAGCCTGGATCCACCCTCCTGACACCCACCCTAAACATATTTATCAACATCACATACCAGACTAGATAAGTGTGTTGGGTTTAGCTGGGATGGAGCTGATCCTCCCCATGCCATCTTTCTCAGTGCTGTGTGTGTGGTGGTAGTTGCCGGGCTGTGGGTAACACTCCAGTGTTTTGGCTACTGCTGAGCAGGGCTCACATGGCACCAGGGCTGGGGGGTTGTTCTTTTCTAGCATTCTCCCCAGCTGAAGAGGGCTGAGGGATGGGTGGGGCCAGCTAACCCAGACTGACCAAAGGGCTTTTCCAGACCAGATGGCATCAGCCCTGATACAAAAGTGAGGGGAAAGAAGGAAGGGGAGGCCATTAGTTGATGGTGAATTGTCCTCCAGAGCAACCACTACAAGTATTGAGTCCTGCTGCCTAGAATGGAATCCACATGGTCCAGTATAATCAGTCATCCCTTTCCTTCTAGTGGCCACAGGCTTGCATCCTCTATTCCTGATCCTCATCACAATATTCACTGTCTGACCTTTGTGATACCAGACTTGAAGTCCCCTCAACAGGATCAGACAATGTTCTTCTTTTTCTGGGTGATCACTGATTGCCTGCACTGAGCTATGGCTCAACAGGCACAAGCCAGACCCCTGTACAGCACTACTAGCTGCTGGTTTTCACTGGGATAGACAAGGCACCCTTCTATCAGATGATGTGTTGGTTTGCCCAGGTTGCTTGTCTGTCCCAGGCTATGGGAAGTAGTAACCATCCTAGGAATCTGTCCAAATCCTTCCACAAAGGGACTGTCTGCCTGAAGGTACATTTCAGTACCATCTCCCCCAGAGAGCCCACACTCATCTCTCATACTCAGATGAGACCAGATTCCACAAAGCCCATAGCATGCCAGTGATATTAATTAGTAGCATTAGAGAGCTCACATAAGGGTGAGCCAGCACCCTGGCAGCTTGTTGAATGAAACCTTCAACATCAGTGCTAGGTAGAGAGAGGTGGTGCTCCCTCACCATCATTCCCCCGAGATAGCACAGTAGGGCTAACAAAACCCAGGCACAGCCCTTCCTTATTTGTGTTAGTGTGTTCCCAAGAGAGAAAGAGATAAGCAGTGCTCTCAGCAAACTCCATGTCCTGCACAGGCATAGCTCCAGCTCTAGCGAGCTCAGAACAGAACTGTTGTCATTCCTGGGTTTCAGCACCTAAAAGGCTGTGGTGGTTTGGTCCTAGCTGGGGCCAGGTGCCCACCAAAGCCACTCTATCACTGCCCCATGGTTGAAGAAGGGAGAGGCTCAGAGTTAAGACAACAACAGTCCAATAAAGCAGAAAAATCTGAAGCCAGGTGGAGGCAAAGGCAAATAATGAAAATTGTTCTCTACTTCCAATCAGCAGAAGGTGTTCAGCTGCCATTCTAGGCAGCAGAGCCACGTACGTGTAGCAGTTGCTCCACAGGACAAAGTATCATCAGCAAAATGGGCCACCCTTCCTTCTTTCCTCTTGCTTTTATATCAGGGCTGACACCATCTGGTCTGGAATAGCCCTTTGGTCAGTCTGGGCTAGCTGGTCTGGGCCATCTCTCAGCTGGGAAGAATGTTAGGAAAGAACAACCTCACTACCACCACACACACAGCACTGAGACAGACAGCATGGGGAGGGTCAGCTCCATCCCAGCTAAACCAAATATAATAGGAATAGGTCAGTGTTAGTCAAGGTAGCTGTGTACAATGGAGCAGGCATGTCCCTGACTTTTCCACTGCTAAAATGACTGGTCCGCTAAAGAGAAGTCGAAAAAAACTTCTACCTCTATCAAAGCCACATAAAAATCCTCGATGAAGTATGGAAAGAGATCTTTAAAGACATGAAGAGTATGGGAATAACTAGTCTGAGGTTGGAGTTTAAATTTTGGGGCTAGAAAAAGAGAAAAATGTTTACAAATTTTGAGAGTAAATAAAAATATTTGAGATTTTATGTCTTTGTAAAGAAAATAATTGGTTTGGATCAAGCCCGTCCCCGGGAGTGTTTGCAAACCAAACATCACACAGCTGCCAAGTGCCAGAAAAACAAAACTGTGAAATAAAAGCAAAAGTGACTGCTTTATTTCCATTAACACAGAAAACTAACCAGAGGCCTAGATGCAGGGCAAACAAAGACCTCTAGGATGTGATTAATCTGACAGCTTACTGTGCACAGTGCCAAGGTCTCCTATGCAAGCGCGAGAAATACACACTCTGTTCAGGTGAAATTCACCTGATTCTAAAAGCAGGTCACAAAAACCTTACCGTCAAAGTTCTTGGATTAAATTATATGTAGATGACTAATATTGGTGAGAAGTAGTGTTTGTATAAATATTTGCTTGATCTTTAACAAATCAATCTGCACCCCTGCACTGTCTTTTCCTGGGCAGGAGAAGCAAAAACAAGAACAAAATGTTGGAGATGAATGATGTAAGTGAACACTGGAACTGCACTGTGGTGTTTGTGCAGTGATGGTGATTACCCAGGCTTCTTGTTCATCAAAAACTACCTTTCACTTGTCATTCAGGACTGCCTGCCTACAGCCACATTCACAGAATGACAGAGTCACAGTGTCAGGGGTTAGAAGGGACCTTTGAAGATCATCGAGTACAACCCCCTGCCACAGCTGGACCAAAGCTAGGGCAGTAACCAGCTAGAGCTCAGCATGATTCATCTGACAAATGACATTGATTTTTTTTCCACATTCAAAATCCAAATTCATTTCCAAATTCAAGAGACAGGAAATAGATTCCCCTGAGACACTGTTTGCCCTGTGGACCACTTCTCATCTTCCTCAACAGCTGCGTGGATGCTATCACCCGCTGGAGACAATGGCTAGTCTAAGGGATTTTCACAGTGCTCACAGCATGCTAACAGGACTCCATTGCATTAGAGTACTCCAGTGCAGTAGAGACCTTATTTCTGAAAGTGTTGCACAAATTGTTGAGTAGGGTCTTCTCTCAGTAATTCTGGGAGCTACAGAATAAGGAAAATTAATACAATTTTATGATAGAAAAAGTTCACTTCCAGAGAAGTGAAAGGCTAAAAAGAAATCTTACTCCTGCTTCAAGATTTGCCAGACAAACTGTGTTAGTCCAGAATGCAAGTTATTCCAAAAGATAAGCCTCTGTTTCCTTGGGAAAGTAATATGAGCTTTATGCTTGTTAGGAGGGTTTCCTGGTATAGCAATACCAATTCAAGTTAACTGTCAAATACTTCCTTGTGCAGATAAGGTTTGAATGACTCCAGAAACACATGCTCCTACTACGTGCTCTTAGGATTCCTGCACTCCACTATTTCTTATATGCAGAACCCACTGCATTCAAAATCCTGTTCCCACCATATTGTGAACCTCTCTGTGTGTCTGTGTGCACAGCATGCAGTCTCTCAGCATCCCTCTTTTCTCATGTTTGAAATGTTGTGACTCACAGCAACTTGCCAAACTGCACAGCGAGTTAACAAAAGTCTAAACCAAGTCGTAAAGTCCATCACTTCTGTGTGTGAGTGAGGGCATCTAAGGCTGCAAACTTGCAAGTTACTACCTGTGTTTGTTAATCAACAGATGGCTCTGCAGGTCTCAAACAAAATGTAAGCACAGCCACACCAGACACTGCTTTATTAGCTGGCTTTGCTCAGAAATATGATAAGGGAGGGCAAGGCTGGCAGACACAGTTCCTATTGGCAGTCTCTGACAGCTCCCTTTTATTGCAAAGCAAATGGTGTTAAAGACTGTAGCTGAGAAACTTGCTCACCATCCCAGTTTGACTTTCTGTGTGTCATTTATTTGTGAAAGGCCACTGCACAGTTCCTCCAGCTGTATATACAGCTGCATCTCTAAAACTAGATTGCTCAAGTCTAATGTAACTTAACTGAGCTCAGCACAGCTTAACCATGCTCTGCAGTTCTGCATTTTAGGTGGCATCCACAGGGCTCTTCAATGACAATTGCTCTGTAAGTGCCTCAGCTCTCCTATTTAGAGGCAAGTGACCTTCTTAAAATTGCTACTAGGTACTCAACAGGTGCTCATCTGGGATTTGGGGCCAGTATTAGAAGTCTTTGCCCCTTCTGAACTGGAGCCGCTAAGTACTTTGGGTTGAGTTCCTTCGGTGCGTAAGCAGGTGGCTAGATGATGGCAGAGCGGTGGATGTGGTCTACCTTGACTTCACTAAGGCACTTGACACAGTCTCCCGCAACATCCT
>VXBP01006860.1:118792-177542 GCA_013400115.1 Rhinopomastus cyanomelas
GGCTGCCCAGGGAGGTTGTGGAGTCTCCTTCTCTGGAGACGTTTAAGACTTGCCTGGATGTGTTCCTGTATGACTTGGTCTAGGTGATCCTGCTGTTGCAGGGGGATTGGACTAGATGATCTTTCGAGATCCCTTCCAATCCCTAATGATTCTGTGATTCTATGAGTCTTTTTCAATCTCTGCAGGTGTTAACTATTTAACACCCATGGGAATGGATCCTGAACACCAGACTGAGGAAGGTCAACTTCTGCTTAGCCTGGGGTCTTTGCTGTGATACAGATTTCAATCCCTTGATTTTAATAATGCAGAAATCTGAACTGTGCCATTTTGACCTAAATTACTTCCCTAACCATTTCACTGCTGGCTGAGTGCTGTGTGGAAACAGTTGCCTTTCTGAATTAGTCAGGCATCTGTTCTTGACTGTCTTTGTTTTTGCAAGCTCACACCGACAACAGCTTGATAAAGAACACACAGGTCTCTCAACTGTCTGTGTAAGCTTTCCCATACATTATGTGGGAATTCAAAATCAAATTATATCCTTCACTTTCTTAGGGCTAAGGGCTCCACTATAGGACAAGCCCCTCTAATGCCAAAATATTATAGCGCCTGCAAACCAAGAAGCACCTAGAAGTGTGAGAGATACTTTGACAACATCTGTGTCAGCAATTCTTTACACCACTGGCCACTGCTATTCAAACACTGATGTCTTCTTTCATTTTCTGCTGCAGTAATTCCCTAAGGGCTAGATCTACATAGTGATTCATCAAACAAGAGAGAGGGTAGGTTCCCTACCTCATGGCAAAGTTAATCATTTATGAGCAGTGAAACAGCTTCAACAGTGTGGTGATATTAGGTCATAGGCTGGATTTGAGGAGCTCAGAGATCTTTTTCAGCCTTAATAATTCTGCGATTCTGTGTCTGAGATGAACCTCAGGTGTGGCCTGCCCTACCTGAGTCAGAACGGAGACTTTTTAAAGTGACCAAAGCACTTCATTTCAGGTTTTTTGAGACAAAGAACTGGCTTTACAGCTAACATCTGGACATAGTCTAGACAAAGTTGTTTCACTGTGTTCGAGTAAGAACAGAGTCCTGTCTACATGTTTGGCTCTTTTTTTCACTGGCTTAGTTAGCTCCTATTTTCTGAATTCAGTAAACCCCACTGTTGGCTACTCCATGCACTGTTATAGTTAAAATATTTTACTGTTATCCCAAGAATTAGAGTTTATCTAGGGGTGATGCAGATAAACAATCCTATTAGTGAAATCATGCCAAAATCTGTGACAGATACAAACTTTTCAAAGCTTTAGTCCAGTAACACAACAAGAACACTACACAGCACACTTCTGTGGCCACTGATTGGTATCATTATATGTCACATCAAAAGACAGCCTCATATTCAACCCTTACAATGTCACCTCATTTCAGCTCAGCAGAAACATGCTGTTCTGAGCTCAAAAGATGACAATATCATGGAACAAACAGCAAAACAATCAGAGCTGCTGGATCTCAAGGGAGATCCTTGGGTAAGACTATTCCCTGCTTGGTTCCACACACCAGTCATGGGTGTGGGGCACTTCTGAGATTATATTCATTGAAAGGAAGAGGAACTTTTGTGAATCCATTGCCATACTTCAGGCTTTTACAGAAGGCCTTAAACATTGCCAGTTCCTTCAAACTACCCACGAGCCAAAAGAATTTGGAGCACAGCTGCAGCGAGCAACAGAAGCTTCAGCTTTCCAGCGAATGACAACCAACCAGACCCCAACCATCAGAGACTGTTGGACCCCCTTGCTCCCCTCTTGGAGAAGACCAGCAAATCACAGCAGGTGCAGGTATCAGGGAGATCTGAGCCCTCTCCAAAGCAGGGACCCTAAAGTTGACATCTTTAAGAGAGTGGGAGCAGGAAAAGTAATCCCAATAGTAATCAGATTTATGGTACAGTCATGACTCTTTGATCAGTAGCTACTCAAATTAGGTGAATCCTAATTGCTAATTATGTTGAAAGTTCCTTCAATTATCCAGTTATCATTTATCACAGACAGCTGGGCAAATGCTGCCTTACAGTATTCCTGCTTGTCCTGACTGTCTTTGTGTTCCCATCCTTACAGTATGCCTTTATGGTCATTTTCAACTATTTGTATGTTCAGTTCGGCCACTGGTGACAGACCTGTACCACCCTGACTTTATGCATTGGGCATTGCTATTCACTTCACACCTTGCTGACTGAAGCCTTTCCACAATTACTGACTACATCCTGTTTCAGTTATTTAAGAAATGTTTTTTAACATTTCTTAAAGTGTCCAAAGACAATGCATGAACCAAAGTCCGTCTGACAAGCAGGTTCCTTAGGAATGAGTAACAGGCTTTTCTCCTTCTCCAAATTTTCCTTCTTACTATTCTCCCCCCCACTTTCTGTTTTCATTTGTTACAGCCTGTTTTGCTAGGCTCTTCTTTTAATTTAAAGATTTTGAAAACTTCTGTTACTTGAGAACTAAATCTTATGTTCCAGTTTAAGTTAGTAGAAAGGAAGAAACACATTGTATTACCATAAAATTAAACCAGTTTCAAAGCCTCTCTATAGTTAACTGCTTTGCTTCTGCCCCACCCAGACTTGAGCACCATGGATCTATCAATTTTTTACTGGGAACATCTTCTTGCATAACATCCCCTAAAAGCAAAGGTACCTTAGCTCAAAACTTGAAAAGAAATAAGTTTTGGACACTGTATCTGCACATATATAAACATCAACAGCTCTAGAATACAATAAATCCTCTGAAACCCTGCTCGCTGTTGAAGAACTTAAAGCATTTTGTGTAGTTTCTCGAGGTTCATTTTAGCCTGTTTAGTACGTCCAGTTGCTAAATGCCACGTTGCTTCTGTCGCCTCCAACAGCGACAGCTTTACAGACGTTCTCATTACAACACGCGTTACCCTCAGACGTACCAGAGATCCTCTCTATCTGCTCAGTGCTACCTTAAAACATGTGCGTCATGTTTTATCATATTATGTCCAGTTTATCTCTGGAAAAAACCAAACCCCAAAGCAGCTCTTTGAATCTCAGTCCTGAGAGATAAGATTTTTTTCAAGGGCATGCATTCTATTTTATTGCAATCACTCATGTTCCTGAGAAACTTTTGAATCTTTGCCCAGAATTGCACAGCGTCACGGCAAGTTGCCTGAACATTCAGACTCAATGCCATGTCATCTGCAAGTTCCCACCTACTTATTTGAGGTTTATTTTAAAGATCCACAAAACTAACAAGAAGAAACCTTATAAAATCAAAAAAGTACTCAGAAGTAATCATAAAAATGATCTGTCCTGATGCTAGGACAGCCAGGACTACTGGGAGACAAAACACTATCAAGCCCACAGTTCCCTAAGCCATAGCATAACTGTACTGAAAACACTGATCTTTTATTGCATCCCCCTCTTCCATCAGCCAGAATATTTATTTACAGAGGTGGCAGACTCCTAAGATAAGGCCTGCTGAGAGTGCCACTTAAATGTTAGTGAAGATGACCTGGGCAGAGTAGCAGGCTGTGGAATATGGACTATGAAGAGGAGGATGGTTTGACCTCAAGCCACAGAATGATTGTGGTTGAAATGGGAGCTCTGCAGGTCACCAGGGTCACCCAGGTTGCCCAGGACTGTGTCATGATGGCTTTTGAATGCCTCGGAGGACAAAGATTCCATCACTCCTCTGGGCAACCTGTGCCAGTGCTTGGTCATCCTCATAGTGAAAATGTACTTGGTGGTGCTTAGGAGTAATCTCTTGTGTTTCAATTTCTGTCCATTACCTGTCCAAGCTGTCCTTGTCCACTACTTGGACAGTAGTGTCACAGAGCACTACTGAGAAGTCTGGCTCCATCTCTTCTACACTTTGCTGTAGGTATCTATATGTGGAAGAAGATTACCTTGAGTCTTCTCCTCTCTAGAGCTTTAAACCTAGGGTTGGGATACCTGTCCTAAGGTAAGATCTCATCAGTTTATCACTGAGAAAAGTGACATCGTGATCATTTTTGACCACCACGGAAAGAAGGGCTTTTGTGTTCCAGTCTAGAGATATTAAAACACTGGAGTTAACTAGACTATTAAAACTGTGTCGTTCTGAACAGTCTGCATTGTGTTGCTGTAACGTGTTATTACGTATTTCTGAGCGTGTATCTCCCTAAGGGATAAGTTTGTCTTTTGGACTTAGCTGAAAGTCACATGAGAAAGACCAAAGCTGAAGCCAGGACCTGTCGCTGCAGTAGAAGAGCCAGAGGGAGGCCTTCCTGAAGGGACTGATTTCCTCAGGAACTGTATAAAGATCAGAAGCACATGCTCTATGCGATTGTGAAGAAGCCTCTTGACACTGATGTTACATAAATACTTACAACTACCATTACTAACCAAACCTGTTGCCAGACCCCATTTCTTCCAAAGAAGAAAATAGAGAAGAAAACACTTGTGAAGAATAACATCAGTGAGAGTCTAACTGAAATCACCAATGGGAACTGCACACTTCTCCAAACAGGAAGAGACATTAAACAAAAATTAATACAAATCAAGAAGCTTCTGTAATATTCCAATGCAGATAACAGAAGACTACAAGTCAGCTGCAGCTGTGACAGGAATATCACAACCATGCTTTTGTTTTATTTCTTTTACCCTGGAGCAGATAACCTTTCGTATTTGGGAAGACATATTGGTGATGATGTTTCTGTGGTGTTGCCAAATTCCCACTTTTTTCTCATCTTTCCGAGAACAAATTAACTCATGTAATCTAAACACAACACAGCTTCCTAAAGAAGAAAGACTAGAAGCACAGCAGTTAACGGTATCTATTGCCCATATCCATCGCATCTGAGGCCCTGTCAGTAAAAGAGTGTTTGTAAGCAGTAACATGCTCATTTGGCATCAAAGAACACAAGTAGAGATGGGATTTACCTCACTCACTGATCTTTTTTAAGGTGATCCAGGACACAAGCAGGCAACTTACCGCTATTGAGTTACACTGGGCTTGCAAGCAATCCACATGTGTCGTCTACAAAGCATGGTGCTTTGGACAGCTAACGCAGGACTATGCTGGTGCTGCTGGTGGTCAGCAGCTGGGTAATACAGCAATACAGGTGCAGAAGGAAGTGCAGCAGTAAGGACTGCTGGGGCATATACTGCCAGCCACATAGGTAGTTTTGTGGCTGAACCCTGACACACAGTTGAAGTACTGAGATCTAAGAGTCATCACCCTTTTTTCCTTTATTTTCAGAACTACTCCTAGAGTTGCTTTGCCTTTTAGCTCTCAGAAGTGTAGATTCACTGTCTTAAGACATACAACTGTTTTCCTCATTAGGACCAGAGTGCCCAAACCTCTAAGGTGCTTCTGAAAACCTCACCCACAAACTACAAATAAATGGAAACATTAATTAGATGTGATTAGTATAATAGACATTCAAATAGAAAAGAAAAAACTCTTCTCCAGCTAAACCTTCTCGCTGAAGAGCAGTGCTGGTAAAAATCCCCAGAGCTTATGACATTTCAAATGGAAGTAGATTTAATGTAGATATTCCTATGCTTTGGAAGGAGAAATTTCCTACTACCATTTGGGAATCCAGATTTTAAGATAGTTGTATCTACTAAGTTCTGCACCTGAAAGAAGGTGCAAAGGATATGCATAGAAGAGTACACATTTTATGCTGTGGAATTCGGATTCACTTAGGTCTTACAAAGCAGGCCAGGCCATTACGAATGTTAGTAGCATCCTACACTGCGTATCATCCATGAAAAGAAAAAAGAAAACACACAGAAGCAGAAAAGTTTATGCCAAAGGCTTTTGAAGAGGTTACTCAGTACTCAAAAAATTGAAAAAACATTGAAAAATTGCACCTGGGCATCAGTTTCCCAACTATGACCCGAACTTTCCACTACCCTCATGTCTTATCTCTGCTGCTCATTCAAACAGTATTTGACAGAACATTTATTACTATGGTGTTGGCCATTTATTACTACCGTGTTGGCCAAAGGCTAATGACAAAAAGGCTGGCAAAAGGTTGACAGACTAAATATCATCCAGCAGATTCCTTTCCTGCATTTTGTTCTGCAATCTGTTACATCAAACACCAACATTCACACTAGTCTACTCTGCTCCAGAAGCTGTGTTGCTGAAGACAATAAACTTTTCACTCACTGTATTTCTGTGAATCCAGCAACTCAACAGAAGGGTCCTGGCAGTACTGGTTGGCCTTTTACCTGTGGAACACGAGCCAGCAGTGTGCCCAGGTAGCCCAGAAGACCAAAGGTTTGTATAAGCAATAGTGTGGCCAGCAGGACTAGGGATACCATTCTCCCCCTGCACTGGGCACTGGGGAGGCCTCACCTCAATTACTGGGAGCAATTCTGAGCCACTCACTTCAAGAAAGATGGAGGGGCTGGAGTGGGTGCAGAGGAGCAGTGAGGCTGGGAAGGGACTAGAGGGAAAGTCTGATGAGGAGAGGCTGACGGAGTTGGGGGTGTTCGGCCTGGAGAGGAGGAGACTCAGTGGGAACCTTCTCCCTCTGTCCAACTCCATGAAGGGAGGTTGTAGTCAGGTGGGAGTCGAAATCTTCTCCCAGGCAACCAGCACTAGGACGAGAGGGCAGGGCCCGAGGCTGCCAGGGAAGGGTTACGTTGGATGTTAGGAAGTCCTTCCTCACCGAAAGGGTCATCAGACCCTGGAATGGACTGTCCAGGGCAGTGGTTTGAAGGAGGTGTTTAAGGACAGACTGGCTGTGGCACTTAGTGCCCTAGTGTGGCTGATGTTAGGTCCTGGGCTGGGCTGGATGAGCTCAGAGGGCTTTTCTAGCCTCAATCATTCTGTGATTCTATGATTTCTAATTGGTGAGTCCTTCTGCACTCCAATAGACTTTGTTTCCAGACTTTTCTCCACCATCCATCCACACCCAATCTCTTTCCAAATCAGAAGCTGACAGCTCACCTAATTGTTTTGTTCAGCATGAGGATGCGAGTAACACAACAGAATAAGAAAATGAGAAAAAATGGATACGAGTGCATAATTGGAAGCTGGGCCTTCCAATTATGGAATTGGAATTGCATAATTGCATAATCTAGCAAAATATTTTTGAGAATTTAATGGAATAGAAACAAAAAAATCCATAGTTCTGTTTCATGATTTACACAAAAGTCAAATAAGTAGGTCTGGCATTCCACAGACCAGCAAGACAGTTGGGCTTGTATGACATGAGATTTTCATGAGAACAGCCCCTACTGATCACAGCTGATAATAGTTTGGTCTGTTTCTAGGTTAAAGTAATCTTTGCTGACACTGGCCACATGATAGTATTTGAGCCAACGGCACTTAAAACTGTCTCCTAGTTCCTATTTTTCTGGCTTCCAAGACGTGGTAGAGTAAAAATCTACCTAAATGAATTGTGTAGCTGATGACATTTGATTTACATCATAAAAACCTGAATTATCTGTTTCAGACCTCTGACTCACTGCCATCCATGCACTAACGGAAAGAGCAAAACATGTTACTATCTTCGGCAAGCACAAGCACGTAGATAGTGACAGTCAGGTGGCTTTGAATACTACTAGTTATGAAGTCTTTTAGCATCATGCCATTAGTTTCCTATCTTAAATGGCTCTTGCTTTTCTAGCTGAGGTAGTGGCAAAATGGCATATGTAGAATTAGAAGCTATGAGAGCTTGGCATGCAAAGAAAATGACAGCAGCTCGTTTTGGGTATGGATGTCCATGTTTCCCTCATATATTGAGGTATAAAGTTATTTTATAACTAAGACTCGAGCTTGTAATTCTTGGTAGAGGTGCAAATGAAATACCTTGTCATGGCTCAATTCAGAATAGAAGTATTTCAAGCTCAATAAGCAAGATTTCACCCTATGTGAAGACTACTGCAGCACCATTCCTGCAATTAAGTGGTGCATCACTGCTGCACTAGAACCCAAGAGATATCAAGGATATGTTTCTTCCCTGGAATGTTTCTGTAGGAGCAGTGTAGCTGCGAGATTCATTTGGTCCTTTTGGCTTTGTATCTTTGTCACTGCAGATCTCCACAGCATGAAGTCCTGTCATTCTCTTTTTGTTGCCATCCCTTTAGTCTTCTGCAATATCTGTGCTCTTTTTGGTGCTATGACAGAAGTCATTGGAGCTCTCTGGAAAGTTGATGCATAGTTTGATAACAAGTGCTAGCCAGGCCATCTCAAAAAGGAGCGATTACATTCTTGTACCAGCCTGGATAGGTGCGGTCTGGGTTTATCCCTACAAGAGACTCATCCAAAACATTTCCAGATTGGATTAAGAGTGCCTTAAAGACAGTGGAAACACAACCTAATATTGGTGATCTCTATGTAAAACATGTGTATGCCATCTACTTAGCATGTGAACACTTGTTGTAAGCATTTGGCTGAAAATCAGGGGAAAAAGGAGAGTTTATGGACTCTGGAAAAAAGGCCAGGCTCTATAATGAGTACAAGGATATTGTTAGGTCATGCAGGGAGATAATTAGAAGGTCCAAAGCCTAGCCAGAAATTAATCTGACTTCAAAATTAAAGGACAGCAAGAGAAGCTTCTATAAATATATTAATAATGACAGACCAAGGAGAGCCTCCATCCCCTGTTAAACCTGAGAAGAAACACAGTGACAAAGAATGACGATAAGGCTGAGGGGCTGAGGTTGGGCAGGCACTGGAATGGGCTTCCCAGAGGGATGGTTGAGTCGCCATCCCTGGATATGTTTAAAGATCGTTTGGATGATGTGTCGAGGGATCTGGTTTAGGGGTGAGCTTGTAAGGTAGGGTAGACGGTTGGACTTGATTACAGGGGTCTTTTCCAACCAGAGGGATTCTATCCCCCAGAGCTCAGTGCTGGGGCCACTCCTGTTTAACATCTTTATCAATGTTTTGGGTGAGGGGATAGAATGCACCCCCAGTAAGTTTGCAGACAACACCAAGGTGGGTGGAAGATCTGCTGGACGGTAGGGAGACTCTGCAGCAGGATCTGGACAGGCTGGATCACTGGATCAAGGCCAACTGCACGAATCTCAATCAGGCCAAATGCTGGGTCCTGTACTTTGGTGCTGCACCCCCAGCAGTGCCATGGGCTTGGGATGGAGTGGCCAGGATGCTGCCGGGCAGAGAGGGACCTGGCGGTGTTTACAGAGGGCTGGCTGAACGTGAGTCAGCAATGTGCCCAGGTAGCCAAGAAGGTAAATGGCATCCTGGCCTGTATCAGGAATAGTGTGGGCAGCAGGAGCAGGGAGGTGATCGTTCTCCTCTACTCAGCTTTGGTGAGGCCACCAAGTCCTGTGTCCGGTTTTGGGCCACTCACTACAAGGGGGATATTAAAAGGCTGGAGAGGGGACAGAGGTGGCTAACAAGCAGGTAAATTACTTGGAACAGGTGTCATATGAGGAACAGCTGAGGGATTTGGGGTGTTTAGCCTGGAGAAGAGATGGATCTGATAGATGCAGTCTTGGGCATTAAAAGACCAAAAACAGTTTAGGGTATCCGTGCTACCCTATGTCCAACAGAAAAGCTTAGTGAGCGTGTAAATTAACAGATTTCAAGGCCAGTAAGATACATCAGTACAACTGAACAAAACAGGCTAGGGAGCACCCTCTGACTTCAAATCCAAGTGCCATATCATGGCTTGTATTTCACTAAAAGCAGGGCATCATTCCTGGCATGTGACAAAACCCAGAATTTACCTGGTCCAGAAAAGTACCAGAGACTACATTTAGGAGTAGGAACGATGTGATAGGCATAAAATAGTGACAATATCTTGAACCCATGCCCCAGCACTGCTTATTTTTAAATTGAGACTTAACTACAAACACAGAACTGTAAGGCCAAAATGGTTTGGAACCACAGCTGTGAAGGTAGGTCTGAAACTGGGAGGTAAGTGAAGAGGTTCAAAATCAATTCCCAGAAACTGAGAGAAGTTAAGCTGCTGCAACAGAGTTCAGCATCACCCAACAAAATCAGTGAAGGAAAACACTGACCTAGCTGGCTTTTGTTAAACTCCATTTGGCTACCCTTACCCAAGCTAACTTGATTCCAGCTTATTTATTTTGATAAAATTCAACAAGATGAATTACAGGGTCCTATACTTCAGCCATAATAACCCCCTGCAGCTATAGACAGGAGTAGGAGTGGCTGGACACCAACCTGATAGAGAGGGACCTGGCAGTACTGGTTGACAAGTGGCTGAACAGGAGCCAGCAGTAAGCCCAGAAGGCAAACGGCATCCTGGCTTGTATCAGCAGTAGCGTGACCAGCAAGACTAGGGATGTAACTCTCCTCCTCTACTGGGCACTGGAGAGGCCTCACCTCAAATATTGGGGGCAGTGCTGGGCCACTCACTTCAGGAAAGAGATTGAGGGGCTGGAGTGGGTTGAGAAGAGCAATGAGACTGGGGAAGGGACTGGAGGGAAAGTCTGATGAGGAGAGGCTGAAGGAGCTGGGGGTGCTTAGTCTGGAGAAGAGGAGACTCAGGAAGGACCTTTCTCACTCTTTCCAACTCCCTGAAGGGAGATTATCATCAGGTGGGGGTCAGGCTCTTCTCCCAGGCAACCAGTGCCAGGATGAGAGGATAGGGCCTGAAGCTGGATCAGGGGAGGGTTAGGTTGGCTGTTAGGAAGCCCCTCCTCCCTGAAAGGGTGATCAGACCCTGGAACGGACTGCCCAGGACAGCGGTGGAGTCGCCATCCCTGGAGGTGTTGAAGGACAGACTGGCTGTGGCCCTTAGTGCCCTGGTGTGGCTGCTGTGGTGATGTTAGGTCCTGGGTTGGGCTGGGTGAGCTCAGAGGGCTTTGCCAGCCTCAATCATTCTGTGATTCTGTGTGATTACAGAGAAGCCCTAAGGTAAACACCACTAAGCTGCCTAAGCATCAAGTAAGCACTGTGAAGAAAAGAAAATAATCCACAAGATGTTTTAGTCTGTCTGATAAGGACTCAGTGGTGCATGTGTTTCTACAATCAATTTGTTCTAATTGAGAAGGTCTTTACCAAAGAGGTGTGTTCTGTTTTTAAGCAAACGCATCAGGCATGATTCCAAAAGCACTTCCTCTGGGAAAGGGTTTTGACAACCAAACATAGGCTGTGCCCAGTGCCTGACAGCCCACACCTAAGCCCAAGTTGCCTTTTATAAAGCAATGGCCTAGGTTTTCACAGAAGAAATTGTCACTGTCTATTAATGGTGATGCAGAGTAGCATCTGCTTAAAATTAACTGCTGACAGTGCACTACAACATAACAAGTTGGTCTATCAGCAAATGCTATGATTAAAACTGCAGCAGTACAGTCAGTTGGCACAGTCACTCAATGAGCAGATCACTTGAAAGCTGGAAGATCACTAACTGACTGGGAAATTATTTCTTCGGTCTTCCACAGTGGCATTACTATCTCAGAAATCAGATTTTCCAACCTGTCAACACAACATATTGATCACCATGTCTGTAAATTACTAGTGGGGTAAAACTGCCAGGCTGGGAGCTTATTATGCCCTACATTTGGCTTTGATGTTCAGTAGATGAAAGCAATGAAATGTGAACTACTCACCAATTACATAATCTCCAAACCCTATAGTGCTGAGGGTGATGAAGGAGTAGTAGAAACCTTCTTCATAAGACCGGCCTTCTTTGTCAGAGAACAACAAGGGAGGTAGCAGGAAGAACAATAACAAGCCAGTTGCCAGCACACAGGTCTTAATCAGGAGGGAAGTTTTTTCTGGTAAACAAGAAAAAAAAAGAAAAGAGAGTGTCACAAGAAGGGAGGCCACAAAAGTTCATCTCAGTTCCTAGTTGAAGATGACGTTGGCATCCATAAAAGCATACAAACATTTATTATATTCAATTAGGATAAACAGTGTGGCTCTCCCAGTCAAAACGATAGGACAACACCTTCGTGCATCCTGACTTTATGCCAGTTCAACGTTCCCTTCTAACTGGCATATTCGATTAACTAGGGCTGATGATACACAGACCAGACATTCTAAGACTGTAGCAGGCTGTAAGACTTCAGCACTTTTGTTACTGTAGGGGAAGCCATTCATCACAGAAGTTTCCTTAATTAATAAACAACGTCATCTGACACCTCACTGAGCTGTCATAAACTAAACTGATTTAGTTCCAGCTATTCCTGAATATGATTCCTATTTTTGGAGCATCCCAAATACCAGACAATGACCTTTCTGTCTTTTCTTTCCTGAACTTCAGGGTGAGTCATACTTGTCCACATCAATTACCTGCCAGTGAAACACCTCCTCTAGGCAACGGGCACAATTCTGAACCCCCGACAGCATCAGCTATCCAATTTCATTCAGGAGAACAAGGTTCAGGGGGATCCCAAATAGTGCAAACAAGATGCAAGAGATTCCACCAGCTGAAGTGCTGGGCCTTCATGAAGGAATGAACAAGATGTTAAACCTGAAATACTCTCGGCTTTCCCTCCTCACCTGGGGGGCAGACAAATCCTTCTACAAAAGTATTTGTAGACAAATATGTCTACAAAAGTTAGACAACAAGATCACTGCTCCAGGAGGACTTTTTTTATAAATAACTAAGTAAAATCCATTGTTTGTCATATCCTACCGTAGGCTGGAAAAAAAACATTTCTCTCCCTGCCCATTGAGTTTAGTTCCTTTTCCATTTACCATTTCCACTTAGCAGTGAATTTCCTCTCCTGTATCCAGTGTCCTGGGCTGGGAACTGACGTAAATGCAAGCCTTCTGTTTAGCTCAGTTTTGGTAAGTATTGTCAGCATGGACTTTGCTGGTAACAGACCCTGCACGGCTGTCAGTCAGTCACAGTGTTTTGATCAGAACAACAACCTTCTTCTACCTTTGTCCCACATGATTAGTGAAGTTCACTCTACGCCTTTGTCTCCCTTGCACCACAATTACCCAATACACTGGAAGCTGAAATTACTGAAATATCTAGGGTAAATAAACACTAAGGAATTAGACACAACTTGAGAAAATTCCATATCAAAGAAAAACAAACAAATATTTGAAATGTCACCATTTTCTTCCAATCATATGAACCAGTCTAATGAAAGGCACTGCCCAGCAAGCACACAGTGCTTGTGTCCTTACACCGTCATGGCTTCAACACTGCTGCTGCAGTATTTGTATTTATTCTCCACATCTTTTAAAAATGTCCTGCACTTGTAGAAGTTCAAGTGTTTCATGCCACAGGAAAGTCAGATTTAACTTTGGCTTATTTCACAGGATGCTTGCTTGGACACGGGAAGGAACAGCACATGACAGGCTTTTCAACAGAGAATTAGCTAGACAGAGACCTATGGCCTTGGCTACATTTCAAAACGACCTCCACTGATTAGAAAATTGTGTAGTACATCCATATGCAGGATTGACATAATGTGCTATAGCTTGTCTTTACACCACAAACAGTACTGTTCACTCCCAGAGACACCCAGCTGTTGGTGCAGTGCCAGCACAGAGGTACGCTTGCCACTGACATCTTGCTTCCACGCTTGTAGGTGGTGTAAGCTCAGGACAAGTAAGCAGTCTCCAGGAGGGAGAGGTCCAAAGGTTGGGCTCTGTGTATGAGGTAACTGAGACCACCATCATCCATGGTTGACTACAAAAAGAGTCATATACCTTTAGTAACATACAGGTAGCCCAGAAGGCTAATGGCATCCAAGCTTGTATCAGCAATAGTGTGGCCAACAGGACTACAGACATAATTTGCTCCCTGCATTGGGGAGTCCTCACCGCCAGTACTGGGGGCAGTTCTGGGCCACTCAATTCAAGAAAGAAATTGAAGGGCTCGAGCAGCTCCAGAGGAGCAACGAGGCTGGGGAAGTGACTGGAGGGAGTTTGATAGGAAGAAGCTGAGGGAGTCGGGGGTGTTTAGCCTGGAGAGAAGGAGACTCAGGGGGGACCTTGTCCCTCTCCACAGCTCCCTGAAGGGAGGTTGCAGTCAGGTGGAGGTCAGGCTCCTCTCCTAGGCAACCAGTGCCAGGACAAGAGGGCAGGACCTGAGGCTGCGCCAGGGAAACAGTGATCAGACCCTTGAATGGACTGCCCAGGACAGCGGTGGAGTCCCCATCCCTGGAGGTGTTGAAGGACAGAGTGACTGTGGCCCTTAGTGACCTAGCACGGCCAATGTGTTGATGTTAGGTCCTGGGCTGGGCTGGATGAGCTCAGAGGACTTTTCGGGCCTCAATCATTCTATGGCTCTGTGATCTCATAACAGCAACAGTAAGACACTGACCAACAACACAGAAAAGTCTGTGACTATGCACTGGGGGGTGTGTGCATTCTGTGTTAAGGTTTGTTGTGATGAAATAACTTGCAAAGCACACATGCACCAGTAACCTATTTCACATTACATATATAGGCTGTCTTTTAATCTTATCTCTAGCCCCACAAATTAAATAGTACAGTATCTGCAGGGACTTCCCTTCCAATAACTTTAGCTTGAGTGACCTGTAAGCTGCTGGGGTTCATGTATGTGGTAACATATAGTGCACCTCCAAAGAGACAGCCACGACAGCCTGTCCCTGGACTGGGGCAGAGCATCTCTGCCAGGGTGAAATGGGATGCTGTTATGTAACCAGAGGTCGTTTTGAAGTTCAGTCAAACAAAGGGGCTAAATTAAGACTGTACAGTAGCCTAAATTCCAGGGCTGTGCTCTTCACTTCTAAGCAGCTTCACAATATTTACAAGCTTTTTTCCCCCACATGTAATTGATTACTTCAGCCACCTTTCAGTATTTTTAGACTAACAGTTGTGATAGAGACATGCAAGCAAGTACATCTGGGAGATGAACCCATAGAAGTGAACAAGGAATATGTGGCTGGTGCCAGGTTTCAGTGGCTTGCTTCCAGTTTTTCTTTTATGGAATTAGGGTGTTCTGCAGGTTGGTCTGAACCCAGTAGAAAGAGTTTGGGGGACATTTACTGTCAGGTTAGGGCCTCAACGTCAGTAATATTTATGACCAGTCATTCCTAGCTTTTAGTGTGGGTTTATTTGGGTTTTTAATCCTTCTTTCTCTTTTATATATTAAGTTTTAGATGACTGTATAATGGCTTGGGTAGTTCTTTTTGCCATAGTTTAAAGGTTATCCAGTCTGGAGGAAAACAACAGATAAGAGTAAGAGAAGTCCATAATGTCAGGCCACTATGGGAAGCACAGCAGCCTTTAGGATTTTGGGGACCCCATACAGTGTGGGCTGGAGATTATTTAAGCTTATGGTGTACATTACATTTAATGTAGAGTAGCAAATTCAGTGATGAATGGCCAAAGCGTACGATAAGTGCAGCACACCAAACACCAGATCTGCTCTGCATATGATTTAGCTGGCTCCCTTTTCACTTGGGCTCAGCAGCTTTGTCCTGAGGACTTGGTGAGCAAAATCTATGTTCCATTTGCTTTCTAAACAAAGTTCAATCAAATAGCACAGAAGACCCTTAGACTATGCAAAAGGACCAGCAGTTTATATCTAACTGATGACACTCCTTTGCATTAGGACTACACAAATAGATGCCAACCTGAATAGTTATAAAACTCAGGCAGAATTGGGTAAATGATACTGACCTCCTCCAGTAAATGCAATGAGGGTAAATGTGGTCTTATGCCTTGTACTAGATCAGAACCAAGTTCAAAGACTACAATAAACTTCACTGAAAGCTGTGCCATGCTGTCAAAAGCCTGTCACCTGGTACAAGCCTGTGTCAGGAGGCACTGAGGGACTCTCACAAAAAACTGTGTGAGAGGTCAACTGAAAACATTTTCACTGAAGAAAGTGGATTAAGTGCCTGTACAGCTTCTATCACGAAATCAAGATTCAGCATAGAAGAATCAAAATAGGAATGTTTTTATTTCTAAATGTTCATATCCACATGTTTTAATCCACATGCTTCTGTCACACAACACTAAGTAAATTCAATTTTGTTTTCCTGTTTGCTCGCTATGTTTCTGTACATGAGGGATTTAGAGGCTCTGCAGACTTGCTAAGACAAACAGACTGGTGTGTGATCAACAGATTATTACAGAATCACAGAACATTAGGGATTGGAAGGGGCCTCGAAACATCATCCAGTCCAATCTCCCTGCCAGAGCGGGGTGCCCCAGATCAAGCTGCACAGGAACATGTCCAGGCAGGCTCTAAACCTCTCCAGAGAAGGACACTTCCACAAACACCCTGGGCAGCCCCTTCCAGTGCTCTGTCACCCTCAGAAGAAGAATCATAGAATCAGTCAAGGTTGGAAGGAACCACAGGATCATCCAGTTCCAACTCCCCCACCATGCGCAGGGTCATCCCACCCTAGATCAGGCTGGGCAGAGCTTCCAGGGATGGGGCCCCAACCCCTCCCTGGGCAACCCATTCCAGGCTCTCACCACTCTCATGGTAAAGCACTTTCTCCTCACATCCACTCTAAATGTACCCATCTCCAGCTTTGCTCCATTGCCCCTAGTCCTGTCGCTACCTGATATCCTAAACAGTCCCTCCCCAGCTTTTTTGTAGACCCCCTTCTGATACTGGAAGGCCACAATAAGGTCACCTGGGAGCCTCCTCTTGTCCAGACTGAACAGCCCCAACTGTCTCAGTCTGGCCTTATAGGAGAGGTGCTCCAGATTGTTAGTAAAGAGGTGCTCCAGATTGTTAGTAAAGCATGTCTTAATTTACAAGACAGCATCCAGCCCACAGTGCCTTGTGGTTCAGATTGAGGCAACTGTGACTTGCTGCTACACACAATGGGAAGTTTGTTTGACTCCAGTTCTCACTGCCTGGACATATAGCAGTACTTAAAGCAAGAAGCACATATAATGAGAATATGTCTCTTCCATAGTCTGCAAAACGTGTAAATTCACAAAAATTTTCTGTTGAAAAAAACAAACAAACCAGAAGTAGGGTTTCAAAACAATCAAAAGCTGGAGTGAGAGTCACTTCTCTAACCAATGACACTATCAGCCATTTGAGAATTCGCACACATTTTTGAGAAGATTTGGTTTAATTCTTTTTTCTGCTTGAATGGGTACAAGCTATTCTGCACAAAGAACGCCCAAATGCCACATTTACAGAATACTCTTCTTGACAGTATTTTGCTTTGAACACCCACTCAGCAAAGCCTGGGAGCCAGGAGCCTCCTCTAACATACATGTGTCATCCACAGGGCCACTGAGCAGTTCAATAACAAGAGTTCATAGAATCATAGAATCATTAGGGATTGGAAGGGACCTCGAAAGATCATCTAGTCCAATCCGCCTGCAACAGCAGGATCACCTAGACCAAGTCTCACAGGAACATGTCCAGGCAGGTTTTAAACATCTCCAGTGAAGGAGACTCCCCAACCTCCCTGGGCAGCCTGTTCCAGTGCTCCGTCACCCTCACTGGGACGAAGTTCCTTCTCATATTTATGTGGAACCTCCTGTGTTCCAGCTTACAACCACTGGCCCTCATCCTATCACTAGATGACATTGAGAAGAGCCTGGCTCTGCCCTCCTGACACCCACCCTTCAAAGACACAAGCAGCTTCAACACTTGCACTGACATCTCAGTTTCATGATTAGAACAAACTAAAAAAAACCAACAAACCAGACCATTTTCTTTTGAAAGGTAATAGTAGGAAAATCTCAGGACCTGTATCTTTTATGGGGAAGCTCACTGGGATCCCTTGCAGGTTAAAGCAGGGTGTGTGTGGGAGGTGCCCATTACTATTGATTTGAGCTGCTGCTGTGATGAAAGAGACTAACAGCTAAGGCTGGTGGGCTGAAAACTACCTTTGAACAGTTTGTAACCCTATGAAATACCAGGCAATGGCAAAACTTCTTTGCACACTACTTCAGACAAGAAAATTGCTTGAGTACCACAGACTTCTTCTATTTGTAGTGTAAAGACACAGGAATCTCAGTCTGAACAGCCTGAGATGGCATGCAGTCTGGAAAGCAGGCTTCATCAGTGCTCAGGAGAGAGCTCAGAACCTTTTCCTGTGAGTGCTATCCCCACATATACCAGTGATCTCCCACAGACCACTGTGCCAGGTCCCACAGTCAAGCTTGCAAAGCAGCTCTGTCACCCACCACAAGGCGGGGAAAGATCAGTGCAGCGCAAGCGTGGGGCTCTTCAGCACAGAACAACTCTACACTAACCTGAGGTTCACTAAGGATTCAAATACTAAAAGTGGCCCAGGCTGTTATCACAGAATGTTAGGGATT
This sequence comes from Rhinopomastus cyanomelas, assembly GCA_013400115.1. Lineage (NCBI taxonomy): Eukaryota > Metazoa > Chordata > Aves > Bucerotiformes > Rhinopomastidae > Rhinopomastus > Rhinopomastus cyanomelas. Next base: position 136,972 of record VXBP01006860.1, read on the forward strand.
GGAAGAGATCTCAAAGATCACGGGAAAACCGCGGGCTGCGTGCCTACATGGTGACGTAGCGGGGGCTGTTTTCACAAGATGCTTCTAGCTGACAGGGGGGACTGACTAAAAAATAAAAACAAAACCCACAAAAAGAATGGGCCGTTACCAGAAGACAGGGTGACTACTCGGACGAAGGCCAGTAGAAAAACAGTGGCCACCTAAACACAAGCCACACACAATCATGTAGAAGTTCAGGCAGGTGGTTGCAGTGAGTGCTGCAGCCTGGCACTGGATATGGAGGATGGCAGGGACAACACCTGTTGTTAGGTGTGAGCAGATCAGTGACCTGATGAATATGGTGGCTGAGCTAAAAGAAGAGGTGGAAAGACTGAGAGTTCTAAGAGATTGCAAAAGGGAAACTGACTATTTCCATAACGTAATCTCTACAAAACCTGATCTAGGGTTAACTCCTAGTGGCTCAGGGGGGTCCAACAACCTCCCAACAACCTGAATAAGTCTCTCAGCCTCCATGTAGTAACCCACAGGAGCAGGGTCAATGGGTACAAGTTTCCATCCAGTGGAACAAATGCAAACGAGGCAAGTGTGCTACCTTACGAAGTCCACCACCTACAGTGCAGTTGCAGAATAGGTACGATGCTCTGTGGGAGGAACAGGTCATTAGCAAGGAGGAGGATTCAAAGAGCCTAGTAACTACACCAAAGACAGGCAGCCTCAGGTCAGCAATAAAGACGAATCCTTTAAAGAAACCTAGAAGGGTCATTGTTATAGGAGACACCCTACTGAAGGGAACAGAGGGCCCAATATACAGACCTAACCCATTCCATAGAGAGGTCTGCTGCCTCCCTGGTGCACAGGTAGGGGACATTTTAGGTAAAGTCCCCAACCTTGTGAGTCCTTCAGACTACTACCCACTTCTGGTCTTTCGAGTGGGTAGTGATGATGCAACAATGAGAGGCTCATGATCAATTAAGAGGGTTTTCAGGGCCTTAAGGGAACTGCTGAAGGGATCAGGGGCTCAAGTCGTGTTCTCCTCTATCCCTCTAACATCAGCGATGGACAAGGGAACATTTAGGGAGAACCAGCAGCCCAATTCATGGCTAGGGAACTGGTGTCATCAACAGGGGTTTGCATTCTATGATCACGGCTCTGTTTACAAGGCACCAGAGCTCCAAACAACCCATGGGATGCACTTGTCCCAGAGGGGGAAAGAGAATCCTGGGGCAGGAATTGGCAGGGCTCATTGATAGGGCTTTAAACTGGGTTTGAAGGGGGAAGGGGTAAATAGTCTCCTGCTGGCTGATGACAAACAGTGGGGCAGTATACCAGCAGCAGAGGGATGGAGAGCCAGTGAGGGCCCTCCACTTGCCCTGGGGCAAGCCAGGGATGATGCACCAGGACAGTCTGTGGAAATCAAGGGCAACTGGCACAAGAGGAGGACAGGGCCAGCCCAGCTGAAGTGCATCTATGCAAATGCAAAGAGCTTGGGCAACAAACAGGATGAATTAAGGGCCACTGTGCTGCTGGGATGCCATGACATAGTGGCTATTACTGAAACTTGGTGGGATGATTCCCACAACTGGAATGTAGGGACAGATGGGTACAAGCTCTTTAGGAAGGACAGGCAGGGAAGGAGAGGAGGAGGAGTTGCCCTTTATATCAGTGACCAGCTGGAATCAGTGGAGCTCCACCTGGGGAAGGACGATGAGCTGGTTGAGAGTGTGTGGGTTATAATTAAAGGGACTACAGGGGAGGTTGATGGTACTGTAGGGGTCTGCTACAGGCCACCTGACCAGCAGAAGCAAACAGTAGCGGCTTCCAGGTCACAGGCCCTGGTCCTCATGGGGGATTTCAACCACCCTGACATCTGCTGGAGGGACAACACAGTGAGGCACCAACAATCCAGGGTGTTTTTGGACTGCATTGATGACAACTTCCTCCTTCAAATGGTGGAGGAACCAACAAGAAAAGGTGCTATGCTGGACCTTGTTCTCACCAGCTGGGAAGGGCTGGTGACCAATGTGAGGTTCGGGGACAGCCTTGGCTGCAGTAACCATGAAGCCATTGTATTTCAGCTCCTCAGGGCAACCAGGAGAAAGTGTTCTAAGCTTATATCCCTGGACTTTGGGCGTGCAGACTTTGATCACTTCAGGGATCTGCTGGCCAAAGTATCGTGGGGTGAAGCCCTTGAGGGAAAAGGGGCCCAGGACAGCTGGTTAGTATTCAAGGATCACCTCCTCTGTGTCCAGGAGCAGTGTATACCAACAAAGAGGAAAGCAGGGAAGAATGCTAGGAGGCCTGCCTGGGTGAGCAAGGAGCTCCTGGACACGCTGTCACACAAAGAGAAACTCTACAAGGAGTGGAAGGGAGGGCAGCTAGAATGGGGGGTGTATAAGGAAGCTGCCCGAACAGCTAGAGATCTGGTTAGAAAGGCCAAGGCACAGTTTGGATTGGACCTGGCCAGGGAGGTCAAAGGGAACACCAAGAATTTCTAAGGGAAGGTCAGTTTTGTGATCACCTGAACAACCTGAAAGTGTTCAAGTCCATGGGACCTAATGGGATACACCCACGGGTCCTGAGAGAACTGGCAGATGAGGTTGCTAAACCCCTCTCTATTCTGTTCCAAAAGTCATGGCAGTCTGGTGAAGTCCCCTCTGACTGGAAAAGGGGAAAAATCATTCCTAGTTTCAAAAAGGGTAGGAAGGTGGAGCCAGGGAACTACAAGCCAGTCAGTCTCACCTCTGTGCCTGGTGAGATCATGGAGCAGATCCTCCTGAAGGCACTGCTGAGACAGGAGATTTGTGAAGAGGTGATTGGGTACAATCAGCATGGCTTCACCAAGGGCTAGTTCTGCCTGACAAACCTGGTGGCCTTCTATGAACAGGTCACAACATTAAGGAATGAGGACCAGGCGACTGATGTCATTTACCTGGACCTGAGCAAAAACTCTAATACTGCCCACACCACATTCTGGTCTCCAAGCTGGTGGGACATGGCTTTGATGGGTGGACCACTAGATGGGTAAGGATCTGGCTTGATGGTGGTTGTCAATGGATCCATGTCCAAGTGGAGGCCAGCAGAGTCTTTCAGGGATCAGTCCTGGGACCAGTCTTGCTCAACATNGACATGCTGGAGCAAGTGCGGAGGAGGGCCACGAGGATGGTCAGAGGGCTGGAGCACCTCTCCTATGAGGACAGACTGAGAGAGTTGGGGCTGTTCAGTCTGGACAAGAGGAGGCTGGAGATGGGTAGATTTAGAGTGGATGTGAGGAGGAAGTTCTTCAGCGTGAGAGTGGTGAGAGCCTGGAATGGGTTGCCCAGGGAGGTGGTTGGGGCCCCATCCCTGGAGGTGTTTAAGGCCAGGCTGGATGAGGCTCTGGCCAGCCTGATCTAGGGTGGGGTGTCCCTGCCCATGGCAGAGGAGTTGGAACTGGATGATCCTGTGGTCCCTTCTAACTCTGACTGATTGTATGACTACTATACTACTGCTATACCAGCACAGACCACCTGTCTCATTACAAATCCTTTTCTTAGCACCTTCTCAGATCTTGTGATGCCTCCCCCACTCTGAACTTACTCTGACCTCTGTCTAGACTAACTACAAGAAGACTAAACTCAGAAAGAAGAAACTTTATGTCAGCAATAGATAAAGATGTCTGAGGGATACAGCCATCAGTGAATTAAGCTTGATTTACTTCATTCATGTGTAGTACTACAGTTTTAAAGGAATTCTGACCATGATTCTTCAAAGCACTGGAGAAAGAGTTCATAGCTATAGAAATACCAGCAGAAAATAAGATAACATACAAGATCAGGGATGTTAAGACACATAAAAGACCGTGAAGATGAAAACACACAAGTATTAACATTAGGAAGAATGAATCAGCAGAAGGCCAGGGCTGCCCATCCCATGTGATCCAAAGCTTCAGAGGCAGCTCCATTCAAATTCTAAGATAGTCCAAAAGCTGCATAGGCCTTGAAGCACTTACTTAAACAACAGATTTTAGTTCACGCCTACCTGTTCTTTAAGCCTTTGGGATTAAGGTATCAAGTGTGTTCAGCCTGCAGGTCTTTGCTTTTTAAGCAAAATGTGCCTACTGTTTTTAATCACTAGTGGAAATACATGAGGCTCTCATTTGAAAGGAAGAAGGGTACAGTGCAAAGATGGGGTTTCAAACTGTGTCAGTGAAGAAATAAACTAATGGTTCTCAGCTGGTGTTGACAGGGAAAGAAGCTAACACCCCTTCCCATACCCCACAGAGAGTGTTCTAGTGAGGACTTGAGAAAATTGAGCCTTCTTGAAAACAGCACCTAAAGCTAGAAAACAGAAGCTGACAGAGTAGAAAGGGTATCTCAAAGGAAAGTCAAGAGGGTAAAAGTGATAATGACTTTGGCAGTGCTGTTGGAAAAGTCTAAGGAGGAAATAGCTGATGCAAAAGCCACCAAGACATAAGAGGCCAGCAAGGCATGAATGAATTCCTGAGAATGTCTCTTCTCCATTATAATTAGATCTCTAGTGTTTGTGAACTCATTAGCCAGAACGTCTGTTTTTAGCCCCTGATATCATGACTCTGGACCTGCTTTCAGTGGTCATCTGTATTTGCCTTTTCTGCACCATAATGTTATCAGATTGTTAAGATACTAACTTGTAAACTATTAACAATTTAACATGAAAAAGCAAAATCAGTGGCTCATTTGTGTGAAATTCTGTGTACATAAGTGACTAGCACAGCATTCTCAACTCTGCAACTGAAAAATAATAAGCAAGTCCCTTATTAATGCAGCCTCAGCATTAAAAAGCTGAGATAGAGTGCTGTAATCCTTGGAGTTTTTATTTGCCTCCTGCTATCAAGTAATTTCCCCTACCTCCACCCACCACAATAAGAGTTTACAAAAAGGAGAAACAGTAGCTTAAGCTTTTATGGACTAAGAGACAGAAACATCTAGTGCAGCTCTTTGCCAATACTACAAACCCCTGCATATTTTAGCGTGTCATCTGATTCTACTTGAACGTCATTAATCTAAAAGTCATTCTAGTAAAATAGTCACTCTTGGCTGCTTACAAACTGCTTTGGATAAACCACTGAGGAAAGCAAAGCAGCTCTGAGCATCCACTGCTGCTTTATAGCAAAGGCTGAAGGGAACTGCAAGCTTTCTGCTGAAAACCCTCATCTTCTAAGCCCAGTCCAACGAACCTCCACTGCCATCACCTGGTACAACCTGTGCCTCGTAGTAAAACATAACCAATGTAGCTGTCAAGCACGTGCTAAAGAGTTGGGCAGAAAGATGTACTGAGTCACAGAAAGGGGACACTGCTGTCCCAAACTCCTGCAAAAAAATCCAACAATCATCTCTCTGAGCTCTTGTTTGTAAACTGATGATTTGAAGTCAATGTATATTCAGTAACAATCAAAGAAATCCAAAGAATGCCCCACATGGGTACACAAAGAAAATTCTCATTCTAAAAAATTACCTTGAAATTAAAGAGAGCTGACACAATCAACTAATCAGGTAACCCAATCTCTCCACATCACAGAATCACAGAACATCGCAGACTGGAAGGGACCTCGAAAGATCATCTAGTCCAATCCCCCTAACACAGCAGGATCACCTAGACCAAGTCACACAGAAACACAACCAGGCAGGTTTTAAACATCTCCAGAGAAAGAGACTCCACAACCCCCTCCAGGCAGCCTGTTCCAGTGCTCTGTCACCTTCACTGGGAAGAAGTTCCTTCTCATATTTATATGGAACCTCCTATGTTCCAGCTTACACCCATTGCCCCTTGTCCTATCACTAGATGACATTGAAAAGAGCCTGGCTCCATCCTCTTGACACACACTCCTCACATATTTATAGACATTAATGAGGTCACCCCTCAATCTCCTCTTTCCCAAGCTAAATAGACTTAGCTCCCTCAGCCTCTCCTCGTAAGAGAGATGTTCTACTTCCTTCATCATCCTCGTTGCTCTGTGCTGGACTCCCTCCAGCAGCTCCATGTCCTTGAGCTGAGGGGCCCAGAACTGGACACAGTACTCCAGATGTGGTCTCACCAGGGCAGAGGAGAAGGGCTGAAGAACCTCTCTTGATCTGCAAACCACCCTTCTTCTGATCCACTCCACGATGGGATGCTGTTGGCCCTCTTGGCCACAAGAGCACATTGCTGGCTCATGATCATTCTGCTGTCCACCAGCACCCCCAGGTCCCTTTCTCCTATGCTGGTATCTCCAACAGGTCAGTCCCCAGCCTATACTGGTACCTGGGGTTGTTCTTGCCCAGATACAAGACTCTACACTTACTCTTGTTATAGTTTATTCAATTGCTCTCTGCCCAGCTCTCCAGCCTGTCCAGATCTCGCTGAATGCCTGCTGGGGTGTCAGCGACACCACTCAGCTTTGTGTCATCAGCAAACTTGCTGACGCTGCTCTCTAATCCCTCATCCACGTCATCAATGACTAGATTGAAGAGGACTGGTCCCAGCACCAACCCCTTGGGCACTCCACTAGATAGAGGCCTCCAACTAGACTCTGTCCCACTCACCACTACTCTCTGACTTCTATCCTGGAGCCAGTTCACAATCCACGTCACTACCCAGGAAGCGGTCTTTAAATGTTAACCAGCTATCTTGGGCCTTTTTAACTGCCAGTGCCCTGTCCCATGGGATTTACCCTACCAATTGCTTTGAAAAGGCCAAAGTTGGCCCTCCCAAAGTCCAGGGTTGTGGTTCTGGTAGGTATTCTGTTCCTACCACATGGGAACTTGAACTTCACCATCTCATGGTCACTGCAACCAAGGCAGCCCTCAACCTTCACTGCTTCAAGCAGACCCTCCTTGTTTGTGAGTACAAGATCCAGCAGCGCTCCTCTTCTAGTGGGCTCCTCCACTATTTGCCTCAGTTAATTGTCACCAATGCACTGGAGGAACCTCCTAGCCTGTGGATGGCTGGCTGAGTGGGCCTTTCAGCACATATCAGGGTATTGCCCAAGAGAACCAGGGCCTGTAGCTGTGAGGCTCCTGTCAGCTGCCTGTAGATCTACATAATTTCTCCCCATCTCCCCCCCATGATTTTTTTAATACTAGGTCATGCATTAAGAAAATGTCATCCTGGAAAGCACTTCAGGAGATGGTGTAGTGGTTATTATGGTGTAGGGCTGAAGGCTAAACTTGATGATCTTAAGGTCCTTCCCAACCTTGACAATTCTGTGATCCTGTGATTAATGGTTTTGGGGGCTGGGGACATGAGTGCCAATTATTGATAATATTTGCCTTAAGTAACACTAATTAATGAAAGAAAGGCAAAGTATTTTTTTGTGAATCAGTTTTGGTACAAAGAGAAGCTGAACAGAAGACAACCATTCATAGGGATTTATTTAACTTCAGGTGATGTCTTTGCATGTAGACAGATAGTATCACTGTAGACTTAAGAGCCACCAGCATTTCTCAAAATAAGCTTTGGGCTAGACCAATAGTCAACATTCTTAAAGTAGATTTGCACTTTTTTCACTGACTTATTGTTCGGTGAATTTACATTTTCCATCTATCAGATGAACTCCACAAGACACTGTGGTAGAGCTCCCAGCTGTGCACAAACCTGTATTAAGGAAACACCTTGACTCTGTGCATATATTGGCTTGTGTGTTGGGTAAAAAAATTTCTTCAGGACAACAATAGTGCCCAAAAACATTCCACTCTTTCCATTCCACTCTGCTTTCTTCCATCATTTCTTCAAGATTCAACTGTTTTATTTAGCCAACTATTTTACTTTCATATAAGCCAGCAGCTCCTCATCCAATATAGGAAGTAAAAAGGAGTCAGCATTCATAGATACAGCCTACAAGGATTCAACAGCCAGTATTAAGAGTGTTTCAAAATAAATCTCTCTCCTTGTGACAGGAAAAGCTCATATCAGTGCATAACTCGCCTCAGAACTCTCAGAGAACGCTAGGCTTGGGAAGGTACACACTATGCAGCACCAAGTTCACCCCTCAAAAACTGGTCATTTAGCAGGGATATGTACTGAGCTAACTGTCTTTATACCTGTATCTAGTTAAAGATCATTACTGCACAACACTACTAAAGCATTTCTAGAGCTAGGAACATACTGTATGAAACAATCTACATGAAGCAGCATCTGACAGTACAGGTCCTCATTCCTCTTTCTTTAGCACATATGAGGAGGATCCTGTGAGCACAGAACTCTCACCAATGGTTCTAACTGCTGAGATGGAGAAGAATAAAGACCCATGGAAGTTCCACCTGCTTAGACTAGTAGTGTTTCTCTGGAGGGGTTATGCCACTCTTGTAGGCTTGGATGATACCCTGAAAAGAGATAATGTGAGATACCACAAACCCCCTTACAGCAAGTCCACAGAATCATAGAATCTTTTCGTTTGGAAAAGACCCTTAAGATCATCAAGTTCAATCATTAAGCTAGCTTTTCCAAGAACATCACTAAACCATGTCCTTGAGCACCATATCTACACAACTTTTAGACACATCCAGGGATGGCGATGCGACTGACATTTCCAGTGCTGGCTGGTAAAGTCAGAAACTATAACTACTTCAAACTCTATTGTTTAGTTTCCATTTTTATAGAGGATATACCAGTCTTAGAGATCAAAGAGCCGAGAGGTCAGAAAATCCAAAATATAGCATATTAGTTCTAAGGAAAGAGCATCTACAGAAAAGAAACTAGACGTACACATGGTAGACCATACAGGTAGATAGAGGAGAGATTGGAGGGCAAGAACTACCTAGAATAAAGCCCATTCAGATAGTTATTACGACTGCCTTGTGACATACTCGTCAAGAAGGCATTTCCAGATGAGATATTCTGGTGGCAGAAGTCCCAGAGCAGCCAATACACCAGCACAAGTAAACGATACAGACGCTTGCCTGGACTGGGCAGGAATGTATACGCTGGGGTGTAGGAGCTGTAAGACTACACAATATGATCAGTCAGCTAGTACTGGGCAATATGTCTCCACATTAGGACTACAATTACCAATAAATAATATGGATTAGGTTAGCATGATGCTGATTTCTGTTCAGTGCATCTGGGAAAAACTCAGAAGTCACTATGCTGAAGCGCACAAAGCTATGACAGAACGAGGTAACAGATGTCTCCACAGTGCCACTAGGGGATTAAACCTTCTCATGCCAATAGTTACTGACACTGAACTGAGCTGTGTCCAAAATAGTGTTAATTACAGTACATACAGAATCACAGAATAATCGTGGTTGGAAAGGACCTCCTAGATCACCGAGTCCAACCAGACCCTACAACAAAAAAAAAACCAAACCCACCCAAATCAAACAACAAACCCACATCCCCCAAAAAAATCAAGCCACTACATCCCTGGATACCTAAATACCTGATTGTTCAAATAACACAAACTAACCCGCTCCAGGCCTGCCACTACAGCAGGTCATAGAATCATTAGGGATTGGAAGGGACCCTGAAAGATCATCTACTACAATCCTCCTGCCACAGCAAGATCACTTCANCTCACCAGAGCGGATTAGAGGGGGAGAATCAACTCCCTCGATCTGCTGGCCACACTTCTGTTTGCATTCTGGGCCGCAAGTGCACACTGCTGGCTCATGTTGAGCCGTCCGTCCACAAGCACCCCCAAGTCCCTCTCCTCAGGGCTACTCTCCAGCCAGTCACTGCCCAGCCTGTATTTGTGCCTAGTATTGCCTCAACTCAGATATAGGACCTTATACTTGGTCTTGTTGAGCCCCATGAGGTGAAGCACGACCACGTCTACACATTTCTTAAATACCTCCAGGGATGGTGACTCAGCCACCTCCCTGGGAAGGCCATTCCAGTGCCTCAATACTCCTCCTGTAAAGAGTTTCTTCTTAATATCCAATCCAAACCTCCTCTGCTCAACTTCTGACTGTTTCATAGAATCATTCAGGTTGGAAAAGACCCTTGGGATCACCGAGTCCAGCCATCAACACTGCTCTACAAGTTCACTCCTAAACCAGGGTCATAGGATGGGCTGGATGAGGTCAGAGGTCTTTTCCAGTCCCAGTGATTCTTTAGCTTTTTTTAAAATATATCTTTAAAACATGAAGTGAAAATGCATTTGTTGTGCATAATTCCCCTTGAGATCATTGTGATGCTGAAAGCATGGTCACCTCCTGTCCCAAACATATGGCAGTGGTGTTAGGTGTTGGAGCACATACGTATTTCACAACTTGTAAGAAAAATGCTCCCTAATGAAGCAACTAATTTTGCCTATATTTTTGCAGATAGCCCAGCTGAAGGAATCTAACCTCTGACTAACCATTTTAAGGTCATAATGCTCTCTATCACAAAACCAAGTCAACATTAACTGTGATCACTGAAAGCTTTGTTTAGGTCTTGGTTAATATTTTACTTCTTACATCAGAGATGCCTTTATTTGGGATTTATTTTCGCAGAAAAAATTAAAATGTTATTTTCTTGTGCCTGCTTAAGCCTTCTGTTTGATTTGCATGGTAAACTGCAGTTCAGCACCTAAACCTCTTTGTTGTAAAACACTGAATGTGCCCAAAATAGCTATGCAAATCTCTGGAACGAGTATTTAGACTCTCTGAAACCTCATTGCAAAGTGTAGTTAAATCCTTACACCTGCCACCAAACCCACATCATCTCAGTTTGCCATGCAATCACGACTATATTGTAAAAAGCTTATCCTGTGCATTAGGAGGAATCATCTCGCTGTTCTTTCTCCCGTGTGACTAAAAGCTGGCTGTGCACACATTGTTCCCTCGGCAACATGTGTGGCACCTTCTGAGAAACAGATTAAAGAACCTCTGGATTTTAAACACTTTTCTGTTTCTTGACAAAGTGAATCACATAATCCCCTCTTATCCATTTTAATAAGCTGCACTTTATGCTGATCTGGCAACTGAACATTTGATGAGGATTATACAAATATCTTACATTTATGTTAAATCGGCATCATCACATTTTGGATCAGACTTCAATAAATACATAGAGAAAGATGTATTTCTTTTCCTTGGCCATTTTTGAAAGCACTGGTCCCTCATCTATAACTGTTGTACTGTAGCTTCCAATTGTCTTCTAACTTGTTATGACTGTTTCCCTGGCTAAGGGAGCCAAATGTTTGCTTCCCAGTCAGGATGAGAACACAAGAGAGTATTTGCGTGTAGACTGGTTGCTGTTGGCAGTAGGATCACCTTTTGCAGGTAGCACTGACAACAAGCCTCCCAATAATTTGCTGAGCAGAATGAGCACATCCTTCTCCCTCTTTGCTTTCTCAGTTCAAGTGCATTCACCTTAGGAAAATCTGCAGTTTCCTATTCTTGATGCTTTGATAAAAGCGGTAGCATTGCTTTTTATGAGTTCAGTGATGGGGTGCAGTCAAATATTCCCAGGGGTGTGGAACAGGGGTTGTTAAGCCTGGAGAAGAGAATGCTCCAGTAGAACCTGACAGCGACCCTCCAGTACCTGAAGGGGGCTACAAGAAGGCTGGAGAGGGACTGCTCGCCAAGGCCTGAAGTGATAGGATATGGGGCAATGGCTTCACATGAGAGAAGGGGAGACTGAAATGGGACATCAGGAAGAAGCTGGCACTTATTACTTTAAACCAAATTATGTCACTTTTTCTTAGCAGCTGACCTGCGCTGAAGTTTCTAGAATTCATCTAGACAGAAAAGGAGCAAGAGATGTGGTCTAGTACAGTAATGCCGCAGACAGTGCTATTGGGTTCTCTACAGATGTTACTGCTCCACAACACCAAGAGCCAGTGCTGTTCCTAAGAGGCCCATTATCACCCACAGATGACCTCTAATGCCCACCCCGTAATAGCCACTCACCGCTACATTATGTGTGGGCAAGATGACCTTAGTAAACTGTATGTCTAGAATTACAATTCCTGACAGCTGGCACAAACCTCTGCTGGTTCAATATCAATAGTGATAAGGATTTTTTAGTCACACGGGATCCTGTCACTGTCATAAACATGAACTAAAACTCCCCGTGTAGCTCTGCTCTTGACCCTGGAGAAAACAGAATTAGACCTGCCTGCAGGCTGTTAGTTTATAGCCCTTTAGAATTAAGCCCTCTTCAGTACCCCTGAAATCTTGCTAAACTCAAAATAAAAAGTAATTTAGCTTGGATTTCAGCTTCTTTCCTTCCATGCAACACAATTAACAGGTACTAGGAAGAAAATTATCTATCGCAGCCAAAACTGGGAGAGCAAGTATCTGAGCTTAATTAGCACTATGCATCTCCAGTTGATAGAACAATATAATAAATACAGGAAATAGGAAAAAAAAAAAGAAAGGCAGCATGAAAAATATACCTTGGTAACAGCCTAATACAGCAAATGCACTGTGCCAAGCCTGACCTTAGGGCAAACCATCTGGCTAGAAAGACACTGAAAAGTACCGCAGGTGTAGCTACACTGGTGCCTACAGCCACTGGAAATTATGCAGGAAAAGGACTTTGGAGAACAGTTGGAGCACTATACACACTCTGGAAAGTCAAATGAGGAGACACGCTAGAAACGCATCATGGTGGGTAGTGTGTCTAGGCATCCCTTATCCCCAACAGGTCCCAGAGGGTCCCAACTCTAAGAGAGTACAAAAAGTAGAGAAAATGGCCTCTCTGTGTGTTGCCTCAACCTCCGGGCACTTTCCAAATCTGGAAACAGCATAATTTTTTAGTGGACTCACATACTTTTTTCCTCTCAGTTGAGTTCTGCTACTGTTCTTCACTATAGTGAGGGTGTATCATCCGAGACCTGTCATCCTTCACTACATCTGCCTCCATCTTCTTTGAGTCTTACCATTGAGAGCTTCCTTTGATGAGACCTCAGAATCAGTAATTCTGGCCTGTGAAGACCTCCACTTTTACAATAAAAAGCAACGTATTATCCTCTCTTAATGTTGCCTAATGGCTCTTGAAGAACCCTTTGCTCTCGGTTTTGTTTCTGGCAAACATGTCCATGTTACAGCCAATGTTATGACGTACACAAAGTCAGAAAAATAGCCTAGATTTAGATGGGTCAACGTCTTTGGAAGCTGAGCAGTAGAGGGAAAGGTGGCAAAAGCCCCTCTAACGCTCTCTCCGCTGTCCTTTCCTAAGCATAAGTAACACAAGCGAAGCAAAACTTCAGTGTTCTCCACATACATACAGAATCACAGCATGCTAGGGGCTGTGAGGACCCTCTGGAAATCATCTTATCCCAACACACTCTTAAAACAGGTGCACCTACAGCAGGCTGCACAGGATCAAATCCAGACAGCTTTTGCCATATTCATCTCTTTCCATCTTTCTTTTTTAACTAGAAATTTACTTCTTCACTGAAAAGGATCTGAACCATAGAAATTATGGAATGAGAATTCACTGGTCTCTCCACCAGAGCACCATCTGTTTGCCTTTGCTTTCCTTCTACCCATCCTCACACCATGCTTCCTGTCAGCTCCTCCAAGCAGAAGCTCTCTATTGCTGCCCGTGCAAGGGCTGAAATGGTGGCTTTGCACTCACTGTTAGTAACTAGGACCCAGGCTACAAACAGGTTGTAAAATGATGTCTGAATATCCCTTGGCAATCTGGGATTTTATCCATATTAGCCTCTATCCACTTAAACAGAGTTTAAAACTATCTAGGATGAAAGATCTGTAAAAAAAAAAATCAGCAAGTAATAGGCCAGTAATCTCAAAGCAATTAAAATTCCCACACCGCTTCATATCTTCACTAACAGTCATTATGTCTTTTTCAATAAGCAAATAATCAGCTGTTATCAAATAATATCAGATTATTTATCTCATTATATAATTATGATAATACAAGTTATCTGAAGCATGATGATACTGCCTGATAAACTGTGCAATTTATTGCAATAACAATTTTATTGCACTGCAAAACATCTTTTTTGAGTAGACTTACACTGTCCAAGTAATTGCTATGCAGGAAATTAGAAGAGTGTAGGAAAGAAACATTCCTGTGGATTATCCATGTAAGATTAATTTCTGATTGTGAAAGTTATTAAAAGTATCACAGAGTTCGCCAATCTCGACCTATGGTTTCTCAAGACATGAAGGCATGCACAGAGACACTGTAAAATGAGGTCAAACTTCATTTTAACTTTCTTGTCTAAGGCTTGCTGAGGTCACAAGTTCTCGCACAGCAGGTAAGGGACTTGTCTAACGGGACTTGAGCGGCCATCCCACTAGCACTGACTACCAAAGAGTATCAATAATTAGTAGACTCTACTCACTGTAGAGTAAAACAAACCATCAGAATGACATCACAAAGACCTTTCTACCAACTCAATTGTAGTATCTTCTCTCCACTACTGTCACCACCTTATCTTCACCCCAGTGAAACCCTCCCAACCCCAGAGCAAAAGCCATGCGTAGCACTCATTGTTCAATGCAGGACTGCTAAATGAAGCTCAACTCAGACCTGCCTTAATTAAGTTCCAGAGTGATCTTCTCAGATTCCTCACTTTTCTCTGACAATTTATGTGCCACAACTAGCACAGTTCAACAGCATCCTAAAAATAATAGAAGTAGATACCACAGGAGTCTACAAGGGTCAAAATTTGTGTCATATCCTCCATGTACTGCCACAGAACATTTACCATCTAGAAAGTCTAAAGGATGAAAATCTGACATGGGTTATCAGCACACTTTTGTCTGCCAGGGCCTTGCTGAAACATCTGACAAGATTATGTATTTGATGGCTTCTGTTGGAAAAAAAGAAGAAAAAACAAGCCAAAACCAACACTACTGGAAACACCTAGCCAAGTCCCTTCTAGGTCCTTTTAAGTCTGGTGACCATCTACCAGGGTTTGTACTAAAACCAAACACCACTTTACTGTAAAATGAAAATGTTTCCATCGCTTTGTCGGCACCATCTGTTTGAGGCAGACAGCCCAAAGCAGGCAGTACATCCTCAACCACCAGCACCTGGGGAAATATTCAAGTCACTCTAGTATCATCTAGTAGGTTTTTGCTTAGGAGAAAAAGCTTGAACGTTTCTCCCACTCTGCTCTACCACCAAGCGCATCCATTTGCATCTCACATTGCATTTGGTCCTGCAACCATCCCGCAAAGAAACATTCTTCATGCTCTTGGGTGTCACCATGATTTTATATTGCCCTTTAAATAAAACTGAAACGTGTAACACCACCTTAAACACCAATTACACTCACCACAGCCTCTCCATTAGAACTTACTACTTGCAAGATGTCACAGAGGAGGATCATCCTTACCGAGTGAAACTTCTTACAACAGCAAAACAAAACCACCTGCCGTAAACCTCACACAATGGAAACTGCCACCGTGTCTCTTCTCTTACGATAAGGAGCTTAAAGCTCGCAAACGCCACAAGCCGTGGGGAGGACAGCGGCAACCGAGAGGAGACATCAGCAGGAAAAACCCGAAACGCTCGGTGAGCAGCTCGGGAAAGCACAGAGCACCGGAGCTGCCCGTGGAGCACAAAGCTTTTTGCATGCCGTGAGCCGCTTCTCCGCGGCAGGATGCTGTGTGCGCACAGCCCTAGATGGGAAAAAAGGTTCGTTTCACAGTTTTCTGCAGGCAGGGCGAGAGCCGCTGCCGTTCCTGCGCCCCCGGGGGCGCAGAGTCCCGGGCTCACCTGGATGAGTAGCTGTCGGGTCGGGCCCAGCGGGCGGGTGTGATCGGCCCCGTGCTGCTGCAGGAGGTGCTGGGCCGCCTGCACCGGGGCCGGCCGCTCCAGCGCCCGCAGTACGGCGGCGCCCAGCCCTACGCAGGCCGCGTAAAGCGCCAGAAGCACCGGCACCAGCCAGCGCTGCAGCCGCTGCCGTTGTTGCGCTGCCACCATCGGCCGGACGGCGACCCGCCACGGCGCGGAGGGCAGCTCGCGGGGCGGGCCGTGCTGGGCCGGGCAGCCGCCGCCGCTGGGCATGACGAGCTCCAGTCACCTCCATCCCTTGGGGGGTGCTACTGAACTCTTTCCCCAGCATCCCGAATTGCTTTACCTGATCCCAGAATCTCAGAATCATTGAGGCCCGAAAAGCCCTCTGAGCTCATCCAGCCCAGCCCAGGGCCCACCGTCACCACAGCGGCCAGACCAGGGCACTAAGAGCCACAGCCACGCTGTCCTTCAACACCTCCAGGGACGGGGACTCCACCACCGCCCTGGGCAGCCCATTCCAGAGTCTGAACACCCTTTCCTTGAGGAGGGGCTTCCTAACAGCCAACCCTGGCAGCTTCAGGCCCTGCCCTCTCACCTTGGCGCTCGTTTCCTGTGAGAAGGGCCCAAATCCCACCTGACTACAATCTCCCTTCAGTGAGTTTGAGTTAGGGAGGTCCCCACTGAGTCTCCTCCAGCCTAAACACCCCCAGCCTCTCCCCATCAGACTTTCCCTCTAGTCCCTTCCTTACCTTCATTGCTCTTCTTGACCCATTCCAGCCCTTCCATCTCTTTCTTGGAGGGGCCCAGCACTGCCTCCAGTACTTGAGGGAAAGCCTCCCCAGTGCCCAGTACAGGGAGAGAATTATGTCCCTAGTTCTGCTGGCCACAGTATTGTTGAACCAAGCCAGGATGCCATTGGCCTTCTGGGCCTCCTGGGCACCCTGCTGGCTGCTATTCAGCTGGTTGTCACCCAGTACTGCCAGGTCCCTCTCTGCCAGGCTGCTCTCCAGCTGCTCCTACTCCAGTGTGTAGCGGCAGGGGGTTATTGTGGCCAAAGTGTAGTACCCTGCATTTGCCCTCGTTGAATCTCACATTGTTGGCATCTGCCCATCAACCCAGCCTGTCCAGGCCCTTCTGCAGCATCATTCTACCCACCAGTAGATTGACAATCTCCTCAGCTCAGTGTGTGTCAGCATCAGTCACCAGCAGCTTGTGTAACTCTAGTTTCCTCATTCTCTCAGCTGCTGAGCTAATTCTAAACACAGTAAACCTGTATTTTTTATTATGACTCTGTAGTGGTATCAAGTTAATGAGAATCTTTTTATCATTATCATTTTCTTATGAAAAATAGGGAAACTTTACTCATACAGGTAGTTCATGAGACCTGTTATTTTCTTGTGTTCATGAACACAAGAATTATTTTCTTGTGTTCAAAATGTTCCTCTCTGTTCTCTCACCAGTAGAAAAAACACAACAAAATAGCTGTGGATGTATAAAAATGTTGTAATTTACGAACTTTGTTGCAGAATATAAGTTGAATAAATTCACTAATGTTCTGAACATTACCACAGAATCATAGAATTGTGGGGTTTGGAAGGGACCTGTGAAGATCATCCAGTCCAACCCTCCTGCAGAGCAGGTTCTCCTAGAGCAGATCCCACAAGAATATGTCCAAATGAGTTTTGAATATCTTCAGAGACTGAGACTCCAAACCTCTCAGCCTATTCCAGTGCCCTGTTATCCTGTGAAAAAGTTTCTCTTGTTTAAATTGAATCTGCTTATGTTTTGTTCTGAGGTCTTTTAAACCAACTGTTAAAATCTCATGGCTTTACTGGCAAGATGCAAAACTTAATGTGCATAGGACAGACAAATTCCAGTTTAAAGATATCATACCGAACACAGAATTAGTGAATTGTTTTGAATTTGCTTTGCGTCTGGAATGACTTTCTAAACCCTGTACTTCAGAGGGCAGTCAAGTAAATTATTTTAGAAGCATGTTAAAAATAATAGAATCACAGAATGGCCAGGGTTGGAAGGGACATTAAAGATCATCTATTTCCAACCCCCCTGCACATGCAGGGACACCTTCGCTAGATCAGGTTACTCTGGGCCCCACACAACCTGGCCTTCAACACTTCCAGGGATGGGGCAGCCACAACTTTCTTGGGCAACCTGTTCCTGCATCTCACCACCCTCACAATAAAGAATTTGTTCCTCATATCCAACCTCAATCTCCCTTCCTCAAGTCCATAACCTTTTCCCCTTGTTCTCTCGCTATACACCCCAGACAAAAGCCCTCCCCCAGCTTTCCTGTGGTCCCCTTCAGAGATTGGAAAGCTGCTATAAGGTCACTTGGGAGCCCTCTCTTCTCCAGGCTGAACAACCCCAACTTGCACAGCCTGTCCTCACACGGGAGGTGCTCCAGACCTCTGATCATTTGAGTTGTCCTCCTCTGGACACGTTCCAGGAGCTCTCTGTGCTTCTTGTGTGGGAGACTCCAGTACTCCAGGCTTTTTCCTTCCCCTGTATCACCTAGTGAAGTTGCCTTGTTAATCAGCATGTCTTCTAAAACAAATTACTCCTGGGAAATGTAGTTTTGGCATGTAGAAAACACCCAGAGCAGTGCTACTCATGTTAGCCTGGCCCTTGATTCTCACCTGTACGTTCTCAACTGGTAAGCTTTCATCCTTTCCTAGGCAGAGCCTGACACATTCCAGGTGCTGTCTCACATCAAGATCCACTGCACCACCCTGTTTTGCTGGTCTTTCTGTCTTGAACAGGGCCAACAGCATTCCAGTTGTCCAAGCTATCCCAGCATATCTTAGCAATCACAGCAAGATCGTGGTCCTGTGGCTGCACACAGCTCTCCAATTCTCTCTGCTTGTTCCTCACACTGTGGATGTCAGCGTAGACTGTTCAAAGAGCTCTCCACGCATGCAGGTTTTCCAGGAGGGGACTGGGAGGATGTGCCATAGTTCTATGCCAGTTCTTCTCTGTGGAAGCAGCTAAAGAACATTTGTGCCAAATCTAGTTGACCTGGTTTATTTCCCAGACAGAGGCACTGGCATAAGTATTTCCATTTTTACCCCACCCCCCAAAGCCTTAAAGCTTCACTAAGCTGGCCAGACAGCTGCCAAAAATTCCCTTACCTTTGCCAGACAAGTATATTTCATCCCTCCCTAACAGGTTATTGTCATTGAAGAACGTCCCATTGCCATAAAACCCAAACCCTCACAATGGCACCAGCCATGTTGTCCGAAGCTGGCATGCATTCTACACCTATTTCTGGCTGCCTCCTTTCCTCCAGTTGGTAAGTTGTACACAAAATTATTGTACTGGTACCCCTAGGTACCAGTTTTATAACATTGCAACCAAAAAAAAAAAGTTGGAGAATTTTGAAACAGGAGAGCAAATAATATTTTCTTTCTGTAAATCAGATGTGTGGGGAGCTGAGAACAAAACACTGAACATGTAATCATCAAAAATGTAAGTAGCAGTGTCACCTAGATCATATCAGTATGGTGCTGAGATCCTTTTCTTCACCAGTTACTGAAAGCTATTGGAAATGCTTCTATGTCCAAGAACTTAGCTTCTGTACAAGTAGTTTTCTTGATTTCTCTCAATGAACTTCAAATAAATTCATAATAATGTGGATTTTATAAAAAACTGAAAAAGACATCTCCTTCAGCCAGCAACACTTTGGACCCTCTAGTTCTTTTCTAGCTACCTGAGTTGGGTGTAAGCAGGATGGTGACCCTGCTTTCCCCAATAAAGCTGTATAAACATTAGTTCTGTGTACAGAGTACTGATACATAACAGAGTAAGCAGAGAAAAACAAAGACAGTCACATAAACATTCTGTAAGAAGGACATTTTAATAAAATCTCCAACAAAGCAGACAAAAAAGAGAGCAGACCTGTGGATTTTCCCACCTCTCACCAAATCCTTAAACACTCTCTTCCTAAAGCAACAGTAAATCTGACTTTTATCTCACCTTGTATATCCTAAATTCACCAATTTATGTGATAGCTTTGCTGACTTTTACTGAAAACGAAACTGCAGAAAGAAAATCTAACCTGATATTTCTTATTTGATTGCATCTCATTTGGTGCCATGGTCTAACCTTGAGCTCTGTGGTAACAGGTTGGACTTGATGATCCATGAGGTCTCTTCCAACCTTGGTAATTCTGTGATCTCAGTTTTTAATTTGATAAGCATGTATCTTCTTCAGGTTTGACCAGTTCACCAACTACACCTCAATAATTACAAATTTGCTTCAGAATGAAGTATCAACAGATTATGGAAACATAAATTCTTGAGAGTATGTGACTTCTGCCAATATACTGCTCTATTTGTATGTTAACAAGCCAAACCTTTCCAAATGCATGGCTACAAGCACACCACTAGCATGGCAAAGGCTGGTCTCAGTGTGGAAGTATGCACATCCCAGAGAAACAGACTGTATTTTGCACTGCATTTTTAAGATTAGTTTTAGTCTAATGTGTAAAATAAGTTGTTGCATCGACAGATATTATATAATAAAGTAGTATCAGTCAACAGTGAGCTTTCACTGTATGTAAATAGAACCACATTTACATGTTCACTTATCATTTGTGCTGCATGTGTATTTCCTCTGTTTCACTCTAAGCCTATTGAATGTCACTGTTTCTTCTGGTTTTAATAAAATATTATTTTCATATTGCAAGGAAATCTCAGTATTCTGGTAATCTGATAGAAAAACTAATATTCAGTGGGGAAAAAAATAGCAAAGTGTCTCAAATGAATTTTTACAAATTTTGTAACTCAGGTAACAGCCATTTTTGCACAGACACATCTGGATGCAGCTAGATGTAGTTAATTCAGCCTCGTGCAAATCAATGCCAAAAAATTGCCAGTAGTAATAACAAGTGTTCCCAAGATTAAAGATGTAGAAGCATGTTAATACATTAAACATTTGGGTAACACGCAATGTATGCTCAACAACAAAAATTATCCATTTTGTTTGGTTTTAGCTGAAGATACAGAGTTTTGTTTGCTAGCTGAAGATACAGAGTACAAACATTCAGACATTACCTGGAGAAAATTATTTTGCTGTTAAAGACAATTTCTGTGCCTTTCCCCACTAAACCTTTACATCTGAAGTACTTATGCATACCTGTTTCTAAAAAAGAACAAGAAAGAATAAAGGTCTTTGTTTCTAAAAGGAAATACTGGACTGCAACAAGACTTTCAGTTGCTCCCCAAGCCTGAAAGGAGACAAACAACACGTTAGTTTGTCACTCTGGTTTGTTCAAGTTCAAAAGAAACTTCAGAAACACAAAACGGAAACAAAGAAAAAAGTTAATTTAAAACTTGTAAGACAAAAATCATTAGTCTTTTCTTCTGCATTTTCATTTCTCCACCTCAAGACTGAGTAAGACAACAAAATCACTTTGGCAGAACAGCCCTTTGCAAAACGCTTTTCAGTGTAGTTCTGACAATGCTTTAACAACCCCAGCCAGCTTCTGCCAACGTACCTGCTTGAATCTGGTTCTGCTCAGAAGGCAAACGGGAACAACCACAAACCCTGAGATTCCTTCTCATTCCCTGCCCCACGTTACTGCCACTAAGGATATTGAGCATTCCCATGCTTTCTGTTTATGAAACTTATTTTCCATTCCACTGGCTTCTGCACACATTTAGCCTTTGGATTTTTTCCCCAGCCAATGTAAAATGGGGCCCTCAGTTCACTTCTAAGAGTTTGAAAGAGTCAGGCTCAATAACAGAAAGAACAGTAAGTCTGCTGACTTTTTTTTTTTAGGCCTAGTAGCTTTTTCATGTCATTTCCTTCAATAATCATGCAGGGGGTGAATACATTAGTGCGCAAAGACAGAAGTGCTTACTGAATCTCTCAGTTGAAGAGGGTTTGGGAGGGAGAAGCCAGAACACTGGACTCAGATGCAGCACACAGCTTTTACATGGAGCTGTCTGACTCAGCTGAGCGGCTCTGGCCAAATAGCTTCTGTCTGGTTTGTTCTGTGTGTTTGAAATTTATTGAGGAAAAGTTCTGTGGGGGACTGATAGCAGATAACATTTTCCCCCAAAGTCAGAACACATCGCTTCTTATTCTGCTCCTTCTCTTTGCTTAACTCCCCTTTACCTCTGATAGTTTTTCATCATAAATAAAGCCAAGTCCCCATCCTCACCTCCCAAAAAGGAACCCCTCCAATTCTGTGCTTTGCACGCAACTGCTAGTGAAAACTCCACATAGCCAATGATGTACAAACGCTACAGTAGGTACCGTGCCTCTTGTCTCTTTTTGGTCTAGGAACAAGTGTGTTAAGAGTGATATGCTCACAGGAAAAGGGAATGAAACTCTACCACAGATACTGGAATAGTGGAGTTTCTCAGCCCATTTTCTTCTCCCAGTTAGAAAGGCTATCACTGCATCTCCTAAATGTCTTCAGGTTTCACTGTGGTGGTGAATACGTACTAACCAACAGACTCTACCCTCCACCTAGCTAAATTAGCATTCACAAACTTCTTTAATCAGTGGCTCCATTCTTCAAATCTGAGAGGTTTTCTCTTCTATTCTCTGCCAGGTTGACCCCTAATCCTTCTCAGAACTTGCCGCTGAGCTGTCAGTTATCTCTGACACATCAGGTCCCTACACAACTATAACATACTTCTTGTACTTAGGAAGCTCCTGCCTATGCTCAGTGACTGAATCATTCAGCTCTCCAACAGCCAAACACTATTTCACTCCTTTTCAGATATGTAGGGCAGCAACTAGTTCATTAGCTCATCCTGTCTAACTGAACTTCAGAGCAATTTTAAGAGTGCTGCAAGTTGGTTCTACAAGAATACCTTTTCTAACTTGAGATTTAATAGTTGCCAGTGACGGATGCTAGGAAATAGCCCATGACTGAAAAATGGTCAGGACAGAAAAGCCATTTGAGAGACACATTCCTGATACAGTATGATTTAGGGGATGATCACAGGACAAGATGGGGTCTTGTTAATTAGATTACTGACAGAATGAGTCAGATCTGGACTTTCCAAAGGCCTGAAATACTTGTCGTAAGAGACTTATCTCTACTCTCCCTCTGGTGAGCTGCCTATAAATTCTGCTTCATTTGCAGAAGAAACCAGAATATGACTCTAAATAAAGAAAAAACCAACATGGCTGCCTAAATAAAGACAAAGCCTAAGTGTGTTCAGACTTTGGGTGAGTGTAGGGGGTTTGCTTTTCAGCCACCAAGCCTCTAACTGATAGTCTTCTGCTAAGCAGTGTGATACCAAAACACTAGCTGTCACTTGGTGACAGTGCTAATGCCATCTGACAAGTGCTGATAGCTTGCTGAACAATGCTGTCATCAGCACTCAAGTGCTAATGGAAAGTCATTGCTTCAGTGACCACCAGTGCTTTCACCTTCTGTCTAACTGATTGCTGCCATTAAAATTTATTATTAAAAACACACTAAAAATGGCAGATAATTTTTTTCTATCATGGTTAATTACTTCTAGGCTACCCTAAAGTGCTACTACTGTGCATTTACTACTTTCTGTTAATTTTATCTATACTGTAGCCGACTGCATCTCTACAATTGCTTTGAGGACCTGATTTGGTGCCAAATAGTCAAAGTATCACTAGATCTTGGTATAGTGAAATATCTATTAGTAGCATACTCTGCTAGACACAGTGGGCCAGGCTGCCTCATGAGGGAGGGTACAATGCAATCATGGGCATAATTTTTATTCGGTCACAGTTGTTACAGCTAAATTCATACCAGCTGAAAACCAGGCCAGGTATTTTGAAGGAAATGCACGCAGAAAACTGAAGAAGAATTTAGCCATCAAGAAACCACATTCAAATGCATTTACTTAAGTGTAAAGAAATACACTGAGACTGCTTCAGAGACATACATGCCTCAGCAAGTCAATGGATAGTGGCTGGGAAAAACAGCCTTCTTCCACAGTTTAACAGTGGAGCATTGAGCTACATGAGCATAAAAAGATGTGGAGAATCTCAAGGGTTTAGAGTGCCTGAGAACTTAAGCCAGAATTGGTTCGTACTTGTGTCAATATAAATCTGGACTAAAGGTATTTTGGCTTTCAAATGCTGTACAGGAGATTTTGGTTTGGCTTCCTCTTTTTTTGGCAGGGTTTACCTTTCTTTTGCAGGATGTTCTGTCTTGCCTTAATGAAGGCTAGAATGTCAGCATCAGCCTGCCTGTCTCCAGTCAGAGAAATAGATGAACTTGGTGTGCTCCTGAAATAAGAAAGTATACTTGTGGGTCCAACTGAGCAAGAAGGTTCTTTTTTCTATTCTGTTCTCATTTTCAGCTGTGATTCTGTGACTTCATTCCACGTTGTTAGAGATGCATAGTTCAGACAAGAATCAAGCTCAGCACTTAATGCTCTTACGTAAACTATGTAAGCTTAGCCCATCTCTTTTTAGTTTGATAGGACCACAGGCTTAGCAAATATAAAGCCTCTCACAAAGGGTTAAAAATTGCTGAGTCAAAGGCTTAGTGGCAAGAGGAAAACCCTAATAGAGTAAGTTCATCAAAGAAATTATGGGTGTCACTATGCCATGTGCTTAATTATTTTGAATGCTGCTATGTATTTGAATAGATCAATAGTAAGTTTGCCTAATGAGAGGGTACTGAGTTCTCACAGATGCATGAAAGAGGACATTGTGCTGCTGAGTCCCCAGGGCCAGACAATATCTTATATCTATGCAGTTCAATCATTGACTGAACTCTACTCTTCACAGACTCTCCAGTGTTACCAGATGATGTAGTGCAATGAAGCTATTCTTACTGGCTAACAAAGTTACTGGGTGTAAAGCCATGGGACAGCTTCTCTGGTTTGGGCTTTTTTTAAATTAGAAGAAAACCTGCAATTTTATCAAAGAGACTGACAGAGGGATCTCTAGGCATTGTATTAGTTACAGGTTTGCTTATTCCTCTGAATAGTCCCTGTACATTTCTTACCTTGATTGTACAGTAGGTTGACTAGAAGAGATTGAATTGTTTTTCCCAGCTGGATCTTCCATAGGGATAACTTCTGTGGTCTTTGAAGAACTGGAATGAAAGCAGAAATGAGGAAAAGAAGATAGTCCTTGCAGAAGGAACATTCATATATGACAGGTAACAACAAAGAAGCAATTTTGCAGTACTTTGTATAAAGCACTAGTTTACTGGAAGGGGCTTTTTCAGTTAAGTATGTGTATGTAGAGCATGTGGCTATGAAAGAATGACAAAGCAGCTCAGAAAGATTTTGCTTTTAGTATTTGCCTTCCAATAAAGGCTTGAAGCACTTTGATATCAGTTTCTGATGTTTGTAGTGTATATTTAGTTCCTAGATTGACTATTAGCCAAGTGAGGCCTCAGCTCATTTTCCATTTCTTCTTTAGACAGGCAAAATTGTTACCGAAATCACTGGAAGACTGAACAAAGAATTAGTGAGAACTTTGGGATGTGGCTTTGTGGATGACAGCTGAGTATATTTTAACCAGCTGTTGCGCGTTCCTGTCCCCGCAGACAGCAAGGAACCTCTCCACTACAAGGCAGATTTCTGCCACAGGATATCTAGGGACTCCTTTCTCCCCGGGATTTGTGTGCTGCCAGATCTTGTCAAAATCTGAGTGGCAAGGCTGAATTTCTCAGTTTTAGGGTATTTCCAGTGGATGGCAGGATTGGCAAACTCTTTTCTAACTGCAGTAGTTTGTTAATTTTTGTCTGATGATTTACTATTTCTGGCAGAGAACTTGAAAAAGGAAAAGAAATTTATTACTAATGTTTTACTGTATTACACTGTGCCAGGTTCATTTTTTGCAGAAGATCTTACGCCCAAGAGTATAAGGTATTTAAAAATTAACAGTTGTAGGTTAGTGGAGTGTTCTCTTTAGCAACTCAAGTCCCATCCCATTAAAATACCTTGTGGACTTTCCCAATTTAGTAGGTTGTTTCAGTGTCTGCAGATTTGTATGGGCTTTATTTGTTAAACCCTCCCTTTGTATCTGGCAGTTTAACTATAAGTTCTTGTTTGAAATAGAGTCTGTGTCTCTGACCCACAACAGCAGTGATTCCCAGGTGGGGCGCATGGGGCTCCAGACAATGACCCACAACACTACTACACTACTAGTACAAGGCTAGCGCATGTCGGCATTTTTTTGTGTTGGGGTTTTTTTTGGTGAGAGGTGAATGAAATGTCTTACTACTTCTTTCCCTAAGTCAAGTTAGTTTTTTCCAACGCAATTCATAAGTGGTTCCTTCATCAAACCCTCCCTGTATTGTTTCTACTTCTGCCCATTAGCAACCTAGTTAAAGTCACTGGGGTTTTTAACGCATGACACAAAGTTAAAAACATCTGATGCTCAAAGTAATCAGAGAGCATAAAAATTACCAGAAAATATCTCCAGGGTAATCTCAAGTGACAATAAGACTTTGAAGAAGAAGCTGAAGAGACACAGAGTCTGAGATTGAACGTGCTATGGGGCTTGCTGGAATATCACAGAACCACAGAACATGAGAGATTGGACTTCACAAGATCATCTAGTCCTGCCACAGCAGGATCACCTAGACAAAGTCGCACATGAACATATCCAGATGGGTTTTAAATCATAGAACCATAAAATAATTAGGGATTGGAAGGGACCTCGAAAGATCATCTAGTCCAATCCCCCTACCACAGCAGGATCATCTAGACCAAATCACACTGGAACACATCAAGGCAGGTATTTAATGTCTCCAGAGAAAGAGACTCCACAGCCACCCTGGGCAGCCCCTTCCAGTGCCCTGTCACCCTCACTGGGAAGACGTTCCTTCTCATATTTATGTGGAACCTCCTGTGTTCCAGCTTACAACCATTGCCCCTTGGCCTATCACTAGATGACACTGAGAAGAGCCCAGATCCATCCTCCTGACACCCACCGTTCAAACATTTATAGACATTTATGAGGTCACCCCTCAGTCTCCTCCAAGCTAAAGAGACCCAGCTCCCTCAGCCTCTTCTCATAAGGGAGGTGCTCCACTTCCTTCATCATCCTCATTGCCATATGCTGGACTCCCTCCAGCAGCTCCACATCTCTCTTGAATGAGGAGCTCACAACTGGACAATACTCCAGATGTGATCTCACCAGGGCAGAGGAGAGGGCAAGAAGAACCTCTCTTGATCTGCTAACCATCCCCCTTCTTATCCACCCCAGGATGCTGTTGGCCCTCTTGGCCACGAGAGCACACTGCTGGCTCATGGTCATCCTGCTGGCCGCCAGGACCCCCAGGTCCCTTTCTCCTACACTACTCTCCAACAGGTCAGTCCCAGCCTATAATGGTACCTGGGGTTGTTCTTGCCCAGATGCAAGACTCTACACCTACCCTTGTTATGCTTCATTACATTTCTCCCTGCCCAGCTCTCCAGCCTGTCCAGATCTTGGTGAATGGCAGCACAGTCTGCTGGGGTGTCGGCGACACCACCCAGCTTTGTGTCATCAGCAAACTTGCTGACAGTGCACGCCAATCCCTCATCCAAGTTATCAATGAATAGATTTAACAGGACTGGTCCCAGCACCGACCCCTGGGGCACTTCACTAGATACAGGCCTCCAACCAGACTCTGTCCCATTGACCACTACCTTCTATCTTCTATCCTGTAGCCAGTTCACAATCCACCTCACTACCCAATCATCCATTCCACACTGCCTCAGTTTGTCTGCAAGGATGCTGTGACAGACTGTGTCAAATGCTTTACTGAAGTCAAGATAGACCACATCGACCGCTCTGCCATCATCTATCCACCTTCTTATGCCTTCATAAAAGGCTATCAGGCTGGTCAAGCATGACTTTCCTTTGGTGAAGCCATGATGACTGTCTATAATTATCTTCTTGTCCTTGTTGTGCCTAGAGACAGCATCAAGGATAACTTGTTCCATCACGTTTCCTGGGATGGAGGTGAGGCTGACTGGTCTATAGTTACTTGGGTCCTCCTTCTTACCCTTTTTGAAGATTGGAGTGATGAATAAGATCCAGTAAAAGGATATGATTGAGGTTAAGAAAATAGGATGGAATTAGAAAGGAAAGCATTCTTTCTGGAGGAAGGAAAATACCCAAAATTTTGTAGATTTGAATAATTATCCAACATTTGCTTGATTGAAGAGGAATACAAGAAACATTTAACAGTAGTGATATTTAATATTCATCAAATGAAGTAACTTGAACAGAAAAGGATCTGATATATTTCTTAAATGAAAACCATTGTAGGAGAAGACCATATGAGAATGAGAAAATCCCTGTGCTGAATTCCCAAACAGAGCAGAGCCCAACATGCATTTCTGTAGACTTTACAGGAACCAATAAAAAGACATAAATGTACATGCAGTAGGTGTTGCAGCTAATGTCACACCTTCACAGTATGAATACATCTCAATGGAAATACAGTCTCATGATTTAGCAAAACTGATCACAGCCTTCCTTTTCTTACCTATCTGACACAGCATCCCTAATGACATGTTTCCAGGCTACCAGGACCAGTAACTCCAAAGAGCTTAGTTACAATAAGCTACTTTCAACACGACTGCGAAATAGTGGAACAAAAAAACTGATTTTCTATGCACTGGAAATGTGCTATTTGAGTACAATATTTACAAAAGCATTCATTCTGGTGAACTGCACTTTTACTAAAACTGCATTTTCTTAGAAGTATCTAAGTAAGAAAAAAAATGACCACTTTACCTGCTAGTTGTTTGATGTCGACAGACTTTAATAAGCTGGGGAGAAGTAGTTGTGGTATCTGGTGAGCTAACCATCTCTGGCTTTTCCTGCTGGGTTTAGATTGAAAACCAAGATCATGTCAAATAGAATTTTTTAGAGTGCTTAAACACCTCTGAACAAAAACAAATATATTTAAGATTGGCTCACATATTTTTAAGATCAAGCTGTAGGATTTTTAAAGTTTAATAGCAAGTGTTCATGCTGATTTGGGTTTCTTAGGGAGGTTAGATATACAGATAGGTGAAGAAATTCCCAATTATTTTGTCCAGTTTTCTAATCTTCTACTGATGAACCATGGGAGGCAAAATCCTGGATCTCTGCTATTAAGGGATAGAGAAAAATGTGCTCCAGTGTATTAAAACTTTACCATCTTTACCATGAATAAAAAGTTTGGGATTTTTAAACTGAAAAATATTTTACAAAGAGAACTCAAAGTTGAGCTAGCAGTAAAGAAGATGTTTTTCCCTTCCTCTGTTCCCACATTCATTCTGTGTTCCTTCAGAGTTTTTGGCATTTCTGACCATTCTTGGCTTTCAATCAAGTAGTCTGGGAAATGTCAAAACTGAAACCAGGGCAGATTGCAAAGGGGTTGTTTCATTTATGCTAGTTCTCCACAGGCATAATGCACATTAACTTTGAGTTACATTGACACAAGCACAGGTGAATTCAGCCCCAAATCCCATACTTCGTACTCCTTTCTATCTAGTAATCCAACTACTTCTTTAATAAAAGATTGAAGATTTTACATTTACTTGAGACTGGAAGAAATGCAGTGATTTCATACCTGTAGATTTATTGCCTCTTCAGACCACCAGATTTGAAAGTCTTTGTGCAGCTTCATCTTGACTTTTCCTGTAAGAAGCTTCAGGTGCTCAATCTCCACCTTCAGCCCTTTCAAGCCATTGAGCATTGTTTTATAACTAATATGAGAAAAAGAAAGTGTATTACAGATCTTCCCATACATATCTGAACACAGTTTTATCCTAGCTAGAACAGTTACAGATTTAAACTATAGAAGAAAGAACGCATAACAAGAACACGTCACCGTCAGAGTGGTGGTAGGAAGACTTCATATTTTTTAAGACAGGAAGTACAAGCAACTTATCCCACAAAGCTTCAATTTCACTACAGAATTTGTGAAATTGAAGTGGGATCAATATTGATTAACAACTAAAATACAAGCTCAATTGAATATGTATTGCATTTTACCAGTAATACACAACTATTCACCAGAGCCTGGATTCAGGTAGGAGTCAAGACTGATTTCCCTTTCAGATCAAAGCTTCATTAATGTGGCCTCTTGGCTAAACATGTAGCTGGAGGTTTACCAGCAGTATGAAAAAGCCACAAGTTTCTTCACAGATTGCACATAACATAAATGATAGCAAATAACCTACAACTCATAGCCTTGCATCTGTTTTTTTTATCCTCCTGGCTATAGTGACATTAGAGCAAGACCAACACATATTCTGCACAATATTAACCCTTAGTCAATCTCGTTCAGCCTAGAGGTTTTCCTTAGGTTAAGGAAAGCAGGATATTTCTGAATCAACCCAAAATTCCACAATCCATTTGGGTCCATACAAGTTTCTAATACTAATTCTCAGGGAGGACAGGTTAATGGTTAATGGAGTTAAATCCAGCTGGCAGCCTGTCACAGGTGGTGTGCCTCAGGGCTCAGTGTTGGGACCATCTCTCTTTAACATCTCTATTGATGATCTCGATAAAGACACGGAGTGTATCATTAATAAGTTTGCAGACAACACCAAGTTAGATGGGAGTGTGCATCTGCCAGAGGGTAGGAGGCTCTTCAGAAAGACTTGGATATATTGGAGCAATGGGCCAATGTCTATGGAATGAGCTTCAATAAGGTCAAGTGCCAGGTGCTGCACTTGGGCCACAACAACCCCATGCAACGCTACAGGCTTGGGGAGGTGTGGCTGGAGAGCAGTCGGGCAGAGAGGGACCTGGGGGTTCTAACTGACAGGAAGATGAGTCTGAGCCAGCAGTGGGCCCAGGTGGCCAAGAAGGCCAAGGGCATCCTGGCTTGTATTAGAAATAGTGTGGCCAGCAGGAGTAAGGAGATTATCGTTCCCCTGTATTTGGCACTGGTGAAGCCACATCTTGAGTAATGTGTCCAGTTTTGGGCACCTCAATACAAGAGAGATGTGGAGGTGCTGGAGCAGGTGCAGGTGAGAACGAGTAAGCTGGTGAAGGGCCTGGAGAAAAAAATCTTATGAGGAGAGACTGAAAGAGCTGGGGCTCTTCAGTTTGAAGAAGAGGAGGCTGAGAGGAGACCTCATCACGCTCTACAACTACCTGAAAGGATGTTGTGGAGAGGTTGGTGCTGGTCTCTTCTCACAAGCAATTAGTGATAGAACAAGAGAGAATGGGTTCAAGTTACAAGAGGGTAGATTTAGGATTGATACCAGGAGAAATTTTTTCACAGAAACTGGAACAGGCACTGGAACAGGCTTCCCAGCGAGGTGGTTTGAGTTGCCATACCTGGAGGTATTTAAAGGTTGTTTGGATGAGGTGTTGAGGGATCTGGTTTAGGGGTGAACTTGTAAGGTATGGTAGACGGTTGGACTCAATGATCCCAGGGGTCTTTTTCGATCAGAGTGATTCTGTGACATTAAGCTATTTTTATTTATTCTTAGCTATTAGTCCAAGCATAAATTTTCTCTGCTCCTACTGTGGCATCTTACAGACAAACCAGAAGCATCTACACAACTTTTAAAGCTGTAAGTGAACTACAAAGGTGACATTTTTAAAACATGAGACAAAATCCTAATGGTGGCTACGAGTGCAGAACTGGAATTGTAATATACTGTCAATAAAGCTTATCTTCTGAAGAAGAGCCAAAGTTTAAGGTAGAAGTAATACTTGATCTTTAATTCTTCAATTTCTGTTTGAAGTTTCTTTTCTATGGGATCAAATGTATTTAGGTCTTCTGAAGGACTGCAAACAGCTGTAGGAGAAATGATCAGACGTAAGCAACAACTGCATGTTGTCAAAAGAAGCTACTTCTAATTAGACTTGAAACTGGTTTTTAAGAGGTTAAGTAATGAAACTGAGGTCATTAGCTGTTTCTCTCTTTGGGAAATATTTCTTCCAATTCCTTATTTAGGCCCTACTCAGTATAAGAAAGACTCAATAACTAGTGATTATAATTGAATTCCTTTTTTTTTTTTTTTGGTAAAGACTGAAACACTACATTGTTCATTTTAGATATAAACAAAAGTGAGTTTGTCAGTCCATAAAAATGTTCACTCTTCACAAAAAATAAAACAGTAGTTCTGCTGATGCCTGGAAAATGTAGCACAGAATCACAGAACCACAGAACATTAGGGAGTGGAAGGGACCTCAAAAGACATCTACTCCAATGCCCCTGCCACAGCAGGATCACCATGAGTCCTCTCTCCTCCATGGCTGGCCGGGACTGCCTGAGTCACCCCCTGCTGGCTTTTTTCCTGATGGTCCACCAGGACCCTCCCACTTGGAACTCTACTGCACAATTTCTGTTCCTACTGTGGGCCAGAGGGGAGTGGTTTGGGAGATACATAAGTTTTTTTTTGGGGTCCTAACATATAACCCCGCACAATGGGACAGAGTCTAGTTAGAGGCCTATATCTAGTGGAGTCCCCCAAGGGTCAGTTCTGCGACCAGTAATACTCAATCTATCTATTAATGACTTGGATGAGGAAAGAGTTAGGGTTAGGGCACTGTCAGCAAGTTTGCTGATGAGACAAAGCTGGGAGGAGTGGCTAACACACCAGTAGGCTGTGCTGCCATTCAGTGAGACCTGGACACGATGGAGAGTTGGGCAGAGAGACATTGAATGAACAACCCCAGCTACCAGTATAGGCTGGGGACTGAACTCTTGGAAAGCAGCATAGGAGAAAGCAACCTGGGGGTCCTGGTGGCCAGCAGGATGACCATGAGCCAGCAATGGGCCCTTGTAGCCGAGAACACCAATGGCATCCTGGGATGGATTAGAAGCTTAGTAGATTGAGAGAGGTTCTCCTCCCCCTCTACTCTGCCCTGGTGAGACCACATCGGGAATACTGTGTCCAGTTCTGGGCCCCTCAGTTCAAGAAGGACACAGAACTGCTGGAGACAGTCCAGCGCAAAGCCAGGAAGATGATGAAGGGAGTGGAACATAGAATCATAGAATCATTAGGGACTGGAAGGGACCTCGAAAGATCATCTAGCCCAATCGCTGTGACACAACAGGATCGTCTAGACCAAGTCACACAGGAACACATCCAGGTGGGTCTTAAATGTCTCCAGTTCTGGGCCCGTCAGTTCAAGAGGGATGTGGAGCTGCTGGAGGGAGTACAGTCTAGAGCAACAAGGATGATGAAGGAAGTGAAGCCCTTATGAGGAGAGGCTGAGGGAGCTGGGTATCTTTAGCTTGGAAAAAAGAAGACTGAGGGGTGACCTCACTAATGTCTATAAATATTTGAAGGGCAGGTGTCAGGAGGATGCAGCCAGGCTCTTCTCAGTGTCATCTAGTGATAGGACAAGGGGCAATGGGTGTAAGCAGGAACATAGAAGGTTCCACATAAATATGAGAAGGAACTTCTTCCCAGTGAGGGTGACAGAGAAGTAGAATGGTCTGCCCAGGGGGCTTGTGGAATCTCCTTCTCAGGGGATGTTTAAAACCCATGTGGACCCTGTGCAACTGGATCTAGGTGATCCTGCTGTGTCAGGGGGATTGGACTAGATGATTTTTTGAGGTTCCTTCCAATTCCTAATGTTCTGTGGTTCTGTGATTCTTTTCTCAGTCTAAGTGAGCAGAGATTTCAACTCCTATTGCTACACCAGTTTTCTTTCACATGTTAGCGGAAGTTCACGTCCCAAAAGTTGAATTCCATGGGCACATGCCTAGGTTGTGTTAGACCAAATTCACAGAATCACAGAGCATATTTGCTTGGAAGAAATCTTTCAGATCATAAAGTCCAACCCTCAAGCTTGCACAGCCAGTGCACCACTATACACATTGTTGGCTCATGCCCAGGTTTTTGTCGACCAGTACCCCCAAGTCCTTCTCCACAGGGCTGCTCTCAATCACAATGTCTGCCAGCCTGTATTGACATTGAATATTGCCCCAATCTAGGTGTTGGACTGTGGCCAAAAACTGTAACAGGAAATATAACTAGCCCCACACACTCTGGGAGAGAGCTTGTCGTCCCTGTCATATAGTTCTGTATCTGAAAACCTTTACCTAGAGCTGCCCTCTGAGTGCGCCTCTGGGTTATCTCTCTTTTCAGACAACCTGTAAAAAACACAAAACATGAACAAAAAAGTTTTAAATCAAGCAAGTCATTGCACATTTTCCATTGCTGCAGCCAGCTTAAGTGCATTCTTTCATGATCCATACGACAAATAGTTTTCTGAGCACCCTCCTTGCTATTGCAACCAAACAAGTAGGCAGAATTTGGCTTTATATATCCCAAGATTAACTGACCAGTAACAAAAACTGAGAATGAAGCTATTTACTGTGAAGCACTTTCACAGGATAATAATCTCCTGCTGCTAGATATAAAACAAGTCCAAGTGAAGCTAGAAAACACAGACTTCCAAGTATTCTTTCAAACAGATTACAGGCACTAGCAGTGGAAATATTAGGTCATCCAGTCCACATGTTTGCCAGAGAAGAATTGGTTCTCTACAGTCCTTTTTATCCTGTTTGTCCAGCTCAGTTTTAAATACTCCAAGTGCTAGAGCTTCTGCAAGCTCTGCTGCTCAACAGAACTCACCGTCTTTAATGTATGTTTCTCTTACTTATCTTCTTTTTCCTGGTTAGGCTCCCATTACTCCAAGAACTCACCTTTACCCTTCTTTTCTTCATTTCTGCCTTGATCTACGACACCATTCCAGCTTGCCAATTATTAGATTACCATGTGAGAAGCCATTATTTACAGGTATCATTGGAAGTAGTAAAGGAAAGGCACAATGCCAAACATGCAGTTACAGCAGTACAAGTGTTCTGAGGGAAGATGGAATTATGCCCTATAAGTTTTCAAATGAAAACTATTTATAATCACAAAGATATGTTAAGAATCCTCATGAAGATGTACATCTGGGTACCAGGGAGAAAAAAAAGTGCTGGATACATGTTTTCCCTCTCTGTATGTTAGATTAACATACATTCTGAATTTAAAATACCCATTTGCTTACAAGGGAAGAGTTACAGAGTAAGCTAATCAGAGCAAATTAGGTCATGAGAAGCTGACAGGTACTGGGCACCATGTCAAAGCATTTCAGTTCATAGGTCACAAGAACCAGACTGTTCTAGGAGCACCAAAATCCGATGAAAAATTAAACTTCTTTGGAAGTATGAGAATAATTCTCAAGGTAGTAGGCAATTACAAGGCACTGTATGCAAAACCCTGCAGTATAACAGACAAGTGATGTTGGTTTGAATGTTCTTAGAAAACAGAACAAAACTCCATAAAACTCCCTACCTACTCCTTGTTGATAAAATAGGGGTTGTAGTTTCCTGTTTTCCACACAAGGTAATTCCTTCTATTTAAATTCTACTCTTAAATTCTGAGAAACAGGTTCAGTGAAAGAACTAACCTCACCTACTACAAACAAATCCTGTCTCAGCTGCAGGACAAAAATACCATTTGGTCAATTAAGCTCCTGATTGCTGTAATTATAGACAAAACCTCCTTGATTAAGAATGTTTACCAATAAAAGTACAGGAAAATGACCAATATTACTTGTGCTTTGAAGGCTTTATAGTACAACTCAGTTAATGTGAATACTCAGTGAAACGTGATTAAATAAATCATTGTTTTTTCCCTCAAATTGTTTTTTCTGGATATTTAGATCTTTATACAGGGTGGTGTTACTCAGTGTTGAGCCGTGAGACCGTTACAAAGCAATCTGCAGTAATCTTGAGATTAATCTCAATGGATTACACTTTACTATGGTGTTTCAAAAAGCCATCTGCTCATTTAGCTTCAATTAAGGGCTCAGAAACTCCCTTTCTAAAGTACAGTCACCTGCAAGAGACAAAGCCACTGTAAATTGGAAAAATGGCTCAAGTAGTGAGAATATGCTGGTCATCCAAAGCCAACTGAAAATAAAGATGACATATGAGGTCTTAATCCTGCTAATACATTGTTTTAGTAGCGCTATGTATTGCATCCAGTTCTGCGCTCTCCAGTTCAAGAATGACAGAAATCTACTTGAGAGAGCCCAAAGGAGGGCTATGAGGATGA
This sequence comes from Rhinopomastus cyanomelas, assembly GCA_013400115.1. Classification (NCBI taxonomy): domain Eukaryota; kingdom Metazoa; phylum Chordata; class Aves; order Bucerotiformes; family Rhinopomastidae; genus Rhinopomastus; species Rhinopomastus cyanomelas. The sequence goes on from VXBP01006860.1 coordinate 172,605, forward strand.
TGAAGGGACTGGAATTCCAAACATTTCGTGATTCTATGGTCCTGCTCTTCTCTGCTCTCATGAGACCCCACCTGGAGTACTGTGTACAGCTCTGGGCTTATCAACACAAGAAGGACATTCAGTTTTTCACTAGGATGATTAGAGGGCTGGAGCACCTCTGCTGTGAAGACAGGCTTAAAGAGTTGAGATTGTACAATATGAAAACAAGAAGGCTGTGTGGAAATCTTATTGCAGCACTTAAAGGGAGTCTACAAGAAAGACGGGGAAGGCCTTTCACAGAATCACAGAACATTAGGGATTGGAAGGGACCTTGAAAGATCATCTAGTCCAATCCCCCTAACATAGCAGGATCCCCTAGACAAAGTCACACAGGAACACATCCAGGTGGGTTTTAAATGTCTCCAGAGAAGTAGACTCCACAACCCCCATGGGCAGCCTGTTCCAGTGCTCCGTCACCCTCACTGGGAAGAAGTTCCTCCTGATATTTATATGGAACTTCCAATGTTCCAGCTTACAGCCACTGCCCCTTGTCCTATCACCAGATGACATTGAGAAAGCCTAGCTTGATCCTCCTGACACCCACCCCTCATATAGACATTTATGAAGTCATCTAGTCACTCAATGTATCTGGAAGCTTCAGAGACTTGGTTGTGACCTGAGTATGTGCATTCAGAAGGACACAGGCCTGATCTCACAATGGACAGAACTGCCTCACAGCTGATGGGCAGCCTGGTTAGACAATTTTTAGGAAAAAAGCTACAGAAGTCAGAAATCAAGTAGGAAAATATCAAAGGCTGTCAGGAGGATCAGGTAAGTTCTAGCTTCAGTTGAAGGTATCCATAGGTGATTTTTGATTTTGAACAATCTGAAAGTGGAACCCAAGCACATACTGTTGGGGTCCTACAGCAAAAAAAGGACAAAGCCCCCCACCAAGCTGAGGCACTCCTAAGAATTGCTCTAATTCAACAGTATGGAGGAAGAGCAGAGGTGTAAATCAACAATGAAATATTTTATCATAAGTTATATAGATAAACTCAACCCTTATAACACAATTCAAAATTATTGGTTTGGATCCCTTTATCCCCAAATAAAAATCAGAAATGCCAGTGTTAACACCCTAAGTTCTCCTTATCATAAATGTCAGATATCCTGTCAAGTAAAGAAGGGATCTGCTTTTCACATTATGATATTTGAAATAATGAAAATTGGCACATGAAATGATTACTGTCATCACTATCAATTTCTCTTATTGTAAGTCTCACTAATGCTTTGACTCTATTCTTTGAGAAACTAGAATCCCTTCCCATATCATCCAAATGCTGTGTTTTCATCAGCTAAAGGTGAAGTAATGCTAAAATGTACTCACTTATTTTATGTTTTACTTCATTTAGTTTTTCTGCTAGGCATTTAGCTTCAGCGAACCTGTAAATGAAAACATAACAATACAGAAATAATCCAAAGAACAACCAGTCAAAATAGCTGCTGTTTACAATCAAATACAGAGTTACTCAGGACTATTTTTTTATTTACAAGTAGAACTAGTTGTAAAAGATTTAAATTCTCATTTTCTTATGCAGATAGTCCTACGTGAATGCAGACTTCCAAATGATATCCAGCAACTGCTCAAATACCAGTGCAAGTAAAATCTAGCCACATGAAGAGATGGAAATAGCAAGCAAGAAGCAGGCTGAGATGGACAGAAACAAATCAAAGAATCAGACTTGGGAAACTTCTTTTTTCTAGAATGCAAATCACTTGACCTCAAAGGTAAATGGGAAATGTGCTTTTCTTAAAATGTGAAATACTCACCAGGTATGTTTCTAAATTAATTCACTGACCTAATCATATACAAGTAATCAAATCTTCACATGGTGTGTAAAATAACCAGAAGCTTCTCTTTTGGCTTGTAACTGCTCCCTGCACACCTTGCTGCTTAGGAAATGGCACATCTAAGCGTATGCTTGAGACCAGCTGCCTCAGAACACTACAAACTCACTCATATCCTCTACTTTCCCCACAGTCTGCTGTAACCTGATACCCTCTTCTTTCATGCTTTTTCTGCCTGTTTCCTTATCTCTCACAGCAGTTGCTGTCAGAGTTATTCTCTGACACTTACTCAACTCAGTACTATATGAAAGTGTTGAAGGCAAACAGGGTACACGTCAGTCTTTCAAATGCTGAGTATATTGTGCTGTCAACATAATGACAGCCAATCTGAGGTAACACCGGAGTCTGAGACAAGTGAGGCTTGTTCAAGGCAAGATCTGTTGTAAAAGTCTAAACAGTAATAAAGTGTAGAGAGATGACGTGCTGCATGGTGACATTTGTTGTAGGACATGAGGCTTGACATGAAATTCTGAGTTGTTACTGAGGTGTGCACAAGTTGAACCTTGATGAATGTGGAAGCAGAACTGCAATGCTTGTGGAGTAAACTTTCAGGTCTGAAATTGTCATGATCTAAACAAAGTAATTAAGGAAGTCCACAAATATTTATGTCTAACTCAAAGTGATGACAAAAGAGTCAAGGAATATGACTTCCCTTGGGGAGGCTGGGATTGTAAAACTGCATCTTCTCAGTTAGTCCATTTCCCTGATAAACTGGAGAAAGCTAGAATTTCAGGTACCCATATTGCTACCTGCTCACAACCATTTGCTTTCAAAGGCTGAGTTTGAGATGGCTAAATGGCTAAAGCCGGAGGGTTCCTAAGCACTTACTATTTCTTACATAAAGAAAGCAAGGGCCTTCGAAACATCTGCGAGACTTTTATATAAGCTTTTCTCACTGATCTTGATTTAGAGCCCCATGTAGACATTGAAAACTGTGTAAGGATCAAAGGGAAACACCCCAAATTACCCCTGTCTTTCCTCATGTCCTATAAGCCAAACACTAAATTCTTGAATTACTTAGTAATTCCTAAGGCACATCTCCTGTTTGGCTATTGACTCTGGTCTTGTTCACAGACAGATTTAGCTGGACAGGTCGAAGCCCTTATTGATAGCTAATTGAGAGCTTAACAGGCCAGGCATCTGTTTCAGAAACACCAGAGTTTATAAACTGCTGCAAAACCTAAACTGAAATTTGGCATTAATTTATGAGAGTCTCACAAATTCCATCTCCAACTATGAATCTGAATAGTCAAACTGCATAAATCAGATAAAGACATGAGATCTTACTCAAATATTGAAAGCTATTTGTGATAGTCATCTAATAAAAAGGTGATGTTATCCATGTTAAGGAGATACTGGAATGAAGAGTAAACAGTTATACTGACAGCTGAAAAGGGTTTGGGCATATCCTACATGGAGACCGTTCAACAGAAAGGCTGAAGTTGCCAAGTCACAGCTTCTATTACCCAGCTATTACCTCTTCCATGACAAAACCCCAAAGTGAAGACAGTAATTTAAGTGGCATGAAATTTTTTCATTCTTTGAATGTAAATGCTAACTGGAAAAGAAAGCAAGGGAAAAAAAGGGGAAAATACTAATTAATTCTAAGCTCAGTAGAATTTTCCTACTGGAAACACTGAATAGGATGGAATTTAAAAGCTGTGTGCATTATCACAGTATCACAGTAATGATAAGGTTGGAAAAGACCTTAAAGATCATCCAGTCCAACCTAAATCCAAAAAACCCCAGTAATCCTAACATCTAGATCATGCCACTCAGAACCTCATCCAGCCTAACCTTGAACACTTCCAGGGTCAGCGACTCAACCACCTCTGTGGGCAGCCCATTCCAAAACCGGATCACTCTTTCATTATGCAATATTACACTGGAGTGGTTCAGAGAAATGTGCTGGGAAAACATAGTGCCATTGAGAAAAAAGATACAAAGTTCTATGGAAATGACAGAATCACAGAACATTTGGGATTGGAAAGGACCTCGAAAGATCATCTAGTCCAATCCCTCTGACACAGCAGGATGACCTAGACCAAGTCGCACAGGAACACATTCAGGCAGGTTTCAAACATCTTCAGAGAAGGAGACTCCACAATCCCCCTGGGCAGCCCCTTCCAGTGCTCTGTCACTCTCACTGGGAAGAAGTTCCGTCACATATTTATATGGAACCTCCTATGTTCTAGCTTACACCCATTGCCCATTGTCCTATCATTAGATAACACTGAGAAGAGCCTGGCTCCATCCTCCTGATACCCACCCTTCACATATTTATAAACATTAATGAGGTCACCCCTCAGTCTCCTTTTCTCCAAGCTAAAGAGACCCAGCTCCCTCAGCCTTTCCTCATCAGGAAGATGTTCCACTCACTTAATCATCTTCCTGGCTCTGCGCTGGACTCTCTCTAGCAGTTTGGTGTCCTTCTTGAACTGAAGGGCCCAGAACTGGACACAATATTCCAGACGCAGTCTCACCACAGAACAGCAGAGGGGTAGGAGACCAGTCAAGTACAGGAAATTGAAATGGGGAACCTTATGACTCAATACAACTCCCTGAAGGGAAGCTGCAGTCAGGTGGGAGTCGGGCTCTTCTCTGAGGAAACTAATGACAGCATGAGAGAGCAGGGAGTAAAGCTGCCACAAAAGGATTAAGTTGGATATTAGGAAGCCCTTTCTCATGGAAAGGCTGATCAGACTCTGGAATGGACTGTCTAGGGCAGTGGTGGAGTCCCCATCCCTGGAGGTGTTGAAGGACCTCTGGTCCTAAACACAAATACAAAAGGCAATCCTAAACACAAATACAGGCTGGGTAGTGACTGGCTGGAGAGTAGCCCTGAGGAAAGGGACTTGGGGGTGCTTGTGGACAGACGGCTCAACATGAGCCAGCAGTGTGCACTTGTGGCCCAGAAGGCAAACCCGATCCTGGGCTGCACCAGGACAAGTGTGGCCAGCAGGTTGAGGGAGGTGATTCTCCTCCTCTAATCCGCTCTGGTGAGACCCACCTGGAGTACTGCGTCCAGTTCTGGAGCCCTTATTACAAGAA